>VUJU01003107.1:1213-29235 GCA_009835225.1 Aphis craccivora | reverse complement strand
AACAAAATAACTTCGGTTAAAGTACAAAAAGTAATGCACATTTAATATTAGCTACTCCACATAGTGTGTGCTACTGCACACAATTTTAGGCTCTGCAGTGTATGCCATAGATTATTAATAATTATTTATTGTCTGTAGGTAACGTTTTATATAAAAAGATTATATTATTATTATAATATTGATTTTCTTGTTATGATTTTAGATTTACAACATCAAATTTCATTTTGCTATGTTAAATTTGTGTTGTTATTATTGGGATATGCATAATAATGTATTTGATTATGAAGCCATTGAAGAACGCCGTCGAAAGAAGCTTGAATTTGAATTTGAATTGAAATATTAATAATAAGCTAATAATAATAAAATATAATATAACTTATTAGTATATAACACAAATCCATTCCTTGTGTTTTTTTTAATATTTAGAAGCTAGTTTAATTTATGCTAGTGCAGTATACTAACGTAATTTATTCTTCCGCCTTCTACATCTAAACTTTGAACTTAAACAGAGTAACACTTAAACAAAAACTTACAACACATCATTGAAGGTTCTGAATATTAATTCTGACTTAGGTACATTTGATAATCAAACAGTCAAACACGACTTTCTATACTTTCAAAAATATATACCTGACTTGCATCAACTATCATATCATTATAGCACTACAAAAACAAAACTTTATCTTTTATTTAAATACTTTCAAAAAAATTATAACTATATAATACTATATACTTACCTAATAATAAGTATATACTATAATATTATACTAATAAAATAACTTTATATTTATTATTTTTATTTATTATTATTATTATAATTTATTGAGCTTATGGGATTTCATTTTTGCGTTTTTATGTTACATACCTAGGTAGTTTGGGTTATATTTAGTGCTTATTGAGTATAGCTCAGAAATGGCATCGATCGATAAATTCTTGACACGAAAAATGGTTGGCATTTGAACTAATCAGACTAAATCGATGTATTAAATTTGAATTCAATAATGATAATTTCTATCAAATAATATTATTATATGCAATTAAACCATAAATATATTATTTCTCCTATATTAATAATTTACTGGATTTCAAATACTTTTCTTGTTATTTTAGATAAATATTAATCGAGTTCTATGATGTTTATTTCCAACATAAACCTATTCCTAGTAAATATAATTCTTGAGCAATATTTTCCCGCGTTATGTACACTAACTATATTAAAGTATTTAAGTAAAATATATAGTTAATTAATGTTATAATTATTCATAACAATTTAAATAGTATTATTTAAATGATCATTCAAATGTATTAATTTATATTATAAATTATTTTTTTAGCTGCTACTTTAATTTTTTTCTTTATAATTTAAAATTTGAATTATTCTTCTTGTATTGCATTTGACGTTTACCATTTATTTGCTTAAAATTAAATTTACTAAACTATTACTTATTAATTAACTTAACATATAACATTTACAATATCTGCATCATTACACATTAACATTAATAAAATGTTTATACGTAATTATTTATTTTAATAGAGCAAGACCAGTATTTATTTTTATAACAACTGTGGTAAAACTGTAACCATAAAATCATTTGAAAAAAATGGCAACAACTTTAAATACTAAAGTAATACATTTTTTTTAATTTGATTTTTAACCGTGGATGATTTCATTTCATTGATGTACTATTGAAAAAATTATAAGGAAACATAATAAGATACAATAAGGATATGTATACAAACAAGTTCAAACACTATTTAAAAAAAATAATAGTATACCTACCTAAATAAATGCAAACAGTAATGATTTTACAACATGGAAATTAAATTCAAAATAAATGTTCTGAAATTAATTTCGGTAGTTTTAGCTATTAACTAAATAAACATGTCGCATTGATTTATAGAAAAATTTACAAAAGTGTAATACAATTTAAAATCGGATTATCTTAAAATGTATATACCTACTAAGATTGATATCATTATTATTTAGTTATACATTATAACATCTTGATTTTTTATAGGTAATCGATTTTAAAAACTGAATTTTACTAGTTTTTTTCTAGTAATAATAAAATTACTTTAAGGTTTATATAAAAAAAATATATTTTAGGGTTTAAGTGAAGCGATAAAAGTATTGATTTTATATGGTTTTTTTATTGTATCTATAATCATCTTATATAGCAGTAAAAATGCTTCGATTTTCAACTTTAGGAGTGGTTTTTAATACCAAATTTTATCTAATAGAAAAAAAATTCCCGTGATAATCTTAATTATTGGAAAAATACAACAAAAAATAAGAAAAAAACGGGAATTTTTTTGATGAACTAGTTTTTGACAAAATTGGTTTTTTAAATACTAATTAAAAAAATGTCGTTTGCAGGTCAAAACGTTTTTTATCAAAATGTTATCAAGATTCCTATTAATTTTCATAAATAGAAAGTCGAGTATTTAATTCAAGTAAACGAATCTATACAATATGTTATAGTAAGCCGATCATAGGTTATAATATATATTATTATAATAATTAAATAGTAATAACTAATAATATAATAAAATATGTACCTAATGCTTACGGAAAAATTAAATTAACTTAAGTTAAGTTGCTTTAATGTCAATATAATTAAACATATTATGAAATACATTTACGTTATGTAAGCTGACATGTCTGTCAAGTCTCTGTTCAGGCGATATATCATTAAATGTAAATTAAAGTATATATCACTTCTAATGTCTATTACCTACATTAACCCACTCGACATCTACTACTTTACAGAACAATATCCACTTACCTATTTTTTTTACAAAATAACTCACATTTTCAAATATTATGTAGGTCCATTATAAGAATATATTTTGATAATTGATAGTTTAAAGTCTAAAAAAAAATTGAAAGTTCATGATGATTAAATGATTTGTTTTAACTCAAAAATGAAAGAAAAATACTGTACCCAATGGCGTAAATTGGTCGGTGCAATTATAAAATTTCACTACCAGAAAATTGTAAAAATGTGTACATCTATAATTTTAATTTTCAAAATTAGTACTCTTCAGAGTACTTTTAGTACTTTTCAAATTGTAGTACTCTTATAAAATTCTAATTTTTGTACAAGTGTCGTTTTGTATCTACATCTTTAATACTGCTTCAACGGTAAAACTTGGTAAATATTATTTCAACGATAATATCAATTATTTATCATCTTATCCACCAATCACCATGATCTATATAGTCTACAAGTTATTACATTAATTTCAACCAAGTAATTAATGAGCTTGATGCAACATGTTTTGAAAGAGGACATCGACTCTGTTTAAAATAAAAAAATATTTGTAGTTTTTTTTTTTTTTTAATATTATATAATAATAATGCTTTTACTACTAAAATAATTCAATGCGTATTTATTAATTTAATATAATAAAAAAAAAAAAAATGTTTATTGGACAGAAATGTTCAAATTAAGTTAGTAGTGGAGGGTTAGAAATTAAAATATTTCTCTACAAATTGAGGCCAATTTACGCCACTGACTAGCTTCTATATACAGATTAGAACAAAAAAATAATTAAAATTACAATACAATGTAACTTATAAGTTAGAACAAATAATAATAAGCAATAAATAGTATCCGGGATGTCGTAATTTTATAATACGATTATTTTAACATTAATTTTATCATACGACTTAGTTCAAGATTTCAGATTTTAGTAAATGGATTCTAGTAGCTAATGATTATTTAAGTGGAACACGCTACATCGTAGCGTCGTGTAGTAAATTAAAATCACCGATATCTCTTAAAACCGAGTAAAGCGGAACAAATTGAAACAGAACAAACACGTTTTTCCTTTAAAAAAAAGTTGTTTTGAATATAAATAATACAATTCTAAATTTATTAAAATTACGTAAATACATACACATCATCGTGGAACATTATTATGCACATTCATTATAAAACATTGACCTTCTCGCTTATGGAAATACATATTTTATATATTTTTTAATTACTGATAAATATTATATAACTCGAAAATGTGTGTTTTTAAACATTGTTAGTGTTAAATTTGTTTCAAATACTAGTGTTATAACTAATAAGCCATACGAAAGGAATTCCTATAAATAACCAAATACGTGATTATGGACATTTGTATTATATAGGCTTATAGCTTGTTTTGTTATAAATTACATAATTGTAAAACCATTACCCAATAATTAACTTTGGTGCTTAACTTTCATGTATCAATCTAAATTATCAGCGAAGCAAGTTTCTAAACCATTGTTCTTTTTATCATCATTGTCAGGTATTATTTTTTATGCGTAAGTATTTACTGAAGACAAAGAGGAATGAAAAATGATCAATGCGTGTTATAACTTATTGCAATGGATTTCCAAATTCAATGATTTACCAATTAGCTTAAATATTATTGATTTCGTGATGAAATATGCGTATATTATAATATCGTGAATTCATGATATAAGATGAATAATAAGCTCGGTTCAATGCGTACATTACCATTATTCTCTTAAAATACGAGTACCGCACTATAATATAACTAATAGTATAATATTGCTGAGTCACTGTGGTAATTTATTATTTATTAATGATAATGACAATTTATTTACACCGCAGCACATTACTAAAGTATAAATACATAATTATATATTTATGTAGATAGGTATACACCTACTTAACCAATTACGTCACGTAAAATAAAATCAAACACTTTAACGAGTTAATTAATAATGAACATAATAAATCATTATTATTACTTAGTAGAAGACATAGGTACCTAGTTCAAGTTGTTATATCAAGTTAGACCTGGACAAGACCAAGACAGTAGAATTGATTTTATTTACAGAATAAATTACACTCATACTGTTGACGTTGTTATTGTTATTTGCTATATAGTTTGTGTGTGTGTAAATATTTTTATTCTACTCACATATCCTGTTAATTCTTCCAATTTAGTGACTTTTCAAAACTTTAAATACACAAAATATATGTGTCATTTACTTCCACTTATACACATGTAAAATAACGGACTTCTATAAATTTAAAGTTAAAAAAAAAACCATTAGGTCGTTAAATATTAATGAATACGTCATGTGATGTGTGTGTAATATAGGTAATATGTGTTATTTTACGGTAAATATTTTTTATAACATGCAGCACGCACCTAATTTCATATTAATATTTAAAACTTAATCATTAAATATTATGTTATCAGTGTTTTTCAATTATAATATTACAATATTAAGTTTGAAATAGATATAGTTTTAGATAGATTACGATCATTATCTCTATTACCTATCTATCTAGCTTTGTAGATTTCCTTACATTTTATGATTGAGGAAAACTTGTACATTCAACTGCAATCACAGCATATAAAATATGTACTGAGTACATTGTACTCAATATAGTTAATATTATAAATTGTTACTAAATAATGTAGTTTCATCAAATTAGTAACTAATAGGTTTAGAATAGGTAGTACATAATATAATATTTTGTAATGTAGTCATTTCTAGAATTCTTAATCCTCGTGTTTTAATTTTTGAAAACAATTAGTAGGTAGACACGTCATGTTAATTATTAAATCTTCATACAGTCATTATCATAATCGATTTATAAATAAACAATTATAACAAATTTCACAACGAAAATCCGAGGAACTGCTAAAAACTTTACTCACGCATAATCTTTCTTTTCTCCATAGCTTATGGACCATAAGCGTCTTTCTAATATAGTAGACTTTCTTTGATTGTTAGTACTAATTACCTTAAAGGTTCTGAACTCGAAACTAGTCTTTATTTTTCATTTCCTATTCATCATGTTACGACCAGCTATTTATAAAAAGTCATCCAATCACTCATCTGGTGTTATTCGCATGATTTGGCTTTAAAATGGTGATCATTTATTTGTCTGTCATTCCCAATTTAGTTTAGTTTTAAATTAAAGTTTAAAATTGTATTTTGTAATTGTTACTATTGTATAGTGGCGTGTATACATAAGTTTTGTATGAGTGACCCGTTGAGGTATCAGTCAAAAAAAGAATTAAATTTTAAAACTAACGGTAATAGTTTTAAATGTGAGAGATCAATATTGAATGATTTTTAAGCAAAATAAAAAAATATTGTTATATTCACTGTTATTATATTATACAATAAGATTATATATTTTTTTTAAATTTAAAATAAACTTATCAGGCATTACCTATAAGTAATATTATAGTAAAGGGAAATTAAATTTTTAAACTAATGGTAGTAGTTTTAAGTGTGTAGTCATAAGGAACTTTGTATTAAATTTTCAAGTTTTTTTGGACAACAAAACTTATAAACACTTCAAAAACAAATTCTCAAAAAAAAATCGAAATTTTCAGTTTTCTATAAATAGCTCAAAAAGTCAAAATATTTTTAAAATTTAACTTAATACAGATAAGACTAATACTTTGGTAAAAATTTCAAGTATTTACAGTGATTAGTTTTTGAATTACAATCGTATAAAATTATCGATTTGGTTAAAAACTGATTTTGTGTAAAAGTTCTCGTTTTTCCGTCACTTTTTTTTGTTTTTCTCGACAAATTCATTCTTTCGACCTCTATAATGCATCAAGGGTATTCACTTTGCCATCGGAAACCACCCCCGAAGTTTGAATTTGAAGCATTATTTCAACTAGTCATGCTGTACACACACAAAAAAAAACACACGTCATTTTAAAATCAATACACATTCAACTTCGTTCAGAATCTAAAGAAATGTTAAATATTTTTCTTATGTAATGATAAAGGTCCTGTGCCAACTTGGACATACCTTGGGACCTTGAGGGCTGTATGACTGTGTCCTTGTGATCCCGCTTGAATACACCACTAGGCACTATGTATGAAAATGTTTTATTATGCCCTTTCAAAAAAAAAGTCATAAATCTATGAAAAAATAATTTTAAGTGAAACTTATTAAGTCACCTAAATTTATTTTAAATCTTAAACAATTTAAATTATGTACAATTATGACATGATCGCCCTATCAACTATCACACGATATTGTGATGTAAATAACAAAATAATATTTTTGAGCTTTTCTTAAAAATCATGACCTCTTCTCCTTTTAAAGAATTTTTTTTTTAGTTCTTACCATGTATCGCACATAGTTACGAATAAAATAAAAGCCCTTATAGAGAATTTAACTTCAATATCAATTCTCTCTTTTGACTCAATAATTTTATTATCTATGTACATAAACATATATTATTATTTTAACCGTCATAATATTTATACCTGTTATAATTATAACTTTTTTTAAGTTTACCCTGGTCACTATTCCGTTTTTTATTCTATAATATAACTTGATATTATGTTAAGCGTTGGGCATTACGATTTACGAAGCAATGTTTCGTTAAATTTGGTTTGAATGTGTACAATACCAAAACTTAAAAAAAAAACAAAAAAATGTTTTGAATTGAAAACGAAAAAGCTCTAGGTTTCTCTCCCCGGTGCTACGGATTGAACGTCTGGCTACAGACGAAACTGCACAAGGACAAGCGCACGTACGTCATGTTGTCTGACCTATCATGTGAAAACCACTGCTTATGGAAACACACCGCCGTTGGTGCTGTGGTAATAATAAGTGGTTGCCGGTCGGTAGCTTAATTTTTTTTCTCGGAATACATTATTTCCGCGGAGATGGCTATAGTGCTTGTAGTAAATCGGTTCTCAGAAAATATTAGTATCTATAAAAATATCGTTAATTGTTTCACTGGCAAATCGAGCTGGTGATTTGCACGAGATGAATTCAAGCGATTAACGTATTATAGACCGTAGTGACTAATAATTAATAAGTAATAACCATCGTTACACGCATTATTATACGTCTTTATATTTCCATTTACCGTACATTATAATATTATACTATAGGTGGCTTAAAGCTTATATGTTTTCAGTCTTTGGGAGTCAGGTCACTGGTACTCTGATATACAAAAATACCAATGAGTTTTTGTACGAAAATAAGTTTCTCAATAACACTATGGATTACGTTTTAATATATAATTATACTGCTCTGACATTCACTGCGTCACTGCCATTGATTCAATTAAATAAAATATACTAGTATTGTAAAATTCACAACTATTATAATAACAATGATTAATATGACGAGTGTAACTAGTGACGCACGAAATTTGCTGAAAACTAACCATATATAGTAATTATTATAATTTATTAACATAAATGATAGCTTAAGTTTTACATTGATTTTTATTTAATTTAAAAATCATAGATTACAGTGAGAGGACGTTCAGTTGCCTATTACTCACTAGCGTTTATAGTGTTACCTACATGGATATGGTAATAAATGTAGATATAATACATACATGGGATAGTCATTACTGTAAAAGCCTACAATAGGTAGAATTGAATAGTTGATTTTTTTCTCTAATTAAATGAAATATAAATATATTTCACACCTAATATGTATATATATAATTGTTTATTATTATGATATTTACCTACGATAACTATAAAAATAAGTCCACCTGTAAGCCTCTTTCTGGGTTCAGGCCTAGGATGTTCTGTCCTGTATCCGTATAATCCTGTCATACGATATAGTTTATATACACCTTTATGCCTATAAAATAATGAAAATTGTGCCTTATACTTATGTATTAACATATTTTTTCTTTCTCGGCATTCAAAGAATATTTTAAGTACACACCTTTAGCAGTATTTAGCGTAAAAGTTTTGAAATTTAGTGTGGTTATAATATACAGTGCCGGTCCTACTAAAAAATAATCTGCAATGGTCGCGTTCTAATTGAAATAATTAAGTAATAACCTGCCACATTGGCACTTTATGCGTTTAAAAAATAACGATAAAGACAACAAATTGTATATTATTATTGTAATACAGAACATTATTGAGCATCGTGATGTACAGCGACGACCATGGCGTACTAGGTATTTCACTGTTTTTCGTTGTTACCAGGGTTTTCCCTGGTGGTAACTACCTAAGACAGTGGCGCGGGGAGTGTGGTATGTCGTGATGACCTCCATGACGCCGTACCGTATACCAGATAAACCGGATTTCGCACAAACTACCACAAAAACATATCAGTAAACACATTATATATAAATAGATAAGTATAATATTATGTTCTGTATAGTAGTTACGTTTAAAAACCTACATAATATAACACATACAACACTTATACTGGCAATGATAGGTTCGATAATGTACCACTTTTCTGCTGCAATACTACTGCCACTACATGAGACGAGTAGTTTAATAGTTGTAGACTACAAGACCTGGTTATATAATATAGATTTTAATTAGATAATCTTAATAATATTATATATCTATAAGTGGTAACAAAAACTGAAGAACCAATGAAAGCACTGTATTCAATATTATAATAATATTTACTTATGGTTGCAGTTATATTAAATCAAATTATACACGATCAATATTACATACCTACTTTAAAAAATATATTTTTTATCATAAAATTATTTTCTACCTACCCAAATTTGTCTGTACAGTAAAATTGAATTATATTCATTAGTTACCTTATGTATTGTAGTAAATCGAAATAGACACACTCACGCAATAGGTATGTATGTATTTACCATCTTTTCACTTATATATGTAATCTACCATTCATATGTACTGTGCATACGGTCTGAATACAATGACTACCCTCTTATATATGTATAATTTTGATTACGCATATATTCCTAAAAGGATTTTGTTATATAGTAAATTAACTTACTTTTATTATTTGATTGCCGGGTTTGGCTTGTGATGCATTCGACGAATGTAAGAATAAAACATAGGTTTAATATTAATCAAAGACACAAATAATATGAGTCAAATGCCAATGTGTAGAACCTTCGTGTCTCACTAGTACCCATATAGGAACCTATAAATTACTGTCGAGCTAAAACTGTACAATTAATGTGATGTATATTGTATATAATGTGTATATATGTTCTTAAGGGTTTATCCCATATATTTAATAAAAATAAAATGAAAACATATTATTGATATATATTATTTAACCCTTAACGTACGACCGCTACCAAAGGCGCACGCAGCGAGAGTGTCGTTGTGCCCAAGTGCACAATGGTCGATGGGTATCGTTCGAGCCGATGGGATTGTTTATTTTAGATAAAGACAAAGACATACCAATATATTACCACAGATGGCCACAATCATATAAACGTCCGTGCGACTGTATATTTATAATAATATGGTGTATGTATTAAGGATTACGGTGATGGCACTCTTTTTAGTATTACTTAGTTATATGAGAAGTGACTATCATTACAGTATATCTATTTAATATTTGTACCCAGTGGCGTCATTTTTTTGAATTTGCCCTAGTGGCCTAGTCTAATATTTTTATCGACTTTATGTCGGTACATTTAAAAATTAAAAGAAGTTTTATTTTTAATGGCTTTATCCATATGGTATTATAATAGCACGATTTAAGATACAGATATAGATTTAAGTATATTTTAAATCGTGTATTATATTCACCAGAAAAGTACGGAATCGGGATGTAAAAAACAACTATAATGACGTCACTGTCCAGCAAGAATATAAACTATATTAAGGTCGGTATTGGTTATGGTTGAATATAATAGTAGTAGACCTGTTGTTATATTTTGTCAAAACCATAACAACAAAAATAAGAATTAGCAAAATTACCAACAGGTAACAATATAAAAACCACGTGATTGCACATTATTCATTTATTATATTTTATCCACCGTATTAAAAAAAAAATTGATATAACCTTGAAACTTAAGGGTTAACTTTTTAAAGTTTTTATAAGCTTACGTACACATCGTAATATGATATAACCACGGGTGGATTGCCTACATGATAATATATACTGCTCGCATAATCATTAGAGTCTCACGGGCAACGCCAAGCAGAATGACTATGATATTATTACTTGACTAACTCACTGACTGATAAACGTAAAGCCTGAACAATAATATAGATCGATGCTTGCAATTTACACGATACATTCGTAAAATCGTACCAAAAATGTAGTGTGCAATAAGAAAGCATTTTACAAAATTCGCATTTTAAAGTGATGCTTGCACAAGTTTTTTGAGAATCAAAAGTGTCAATAAAAATGTCTAAGTTTTGAACACCGTTACACCGAATATTAAATAACAATAGTCAATCAAAATTAGAATCATATTATAGAATTGGCATTTTTAACGGGCAACGAAATACACGGGATCAGCTATTTTATATATATAAATAGCGTCAAGTTTGTTTTTTTTTTCGTTTGTTCGAATTCCAGACTTCAAATAACTTCCAGTATACATATAATACATCTATCATTTAAAATTAGTTATAGACCATATATACTATATAAGGAATACCTAGGTACAAATTTACAACATAATTTTAATAGAAAACGGAACACCAGTGCATTTTTATTAGTTTTTATTTATTTATTAATAGTTTTTATTTTTATTATACTTTTCGCGTATCAGTCAAGTTCGGTTTTGCAATCTCTTGCAAAATTTCCCTTTTCTCTCCTTAGATCCCAAGTGTTTATCCAATTATTTGGACACATTCTCTGATAAATATCTTTGAAAATTTCACAGGTAGCGTTGTCTTTGCCCAATAAATGTAAACACCGATGGTAGTCTACATAATGAATGAAGCAATAACGTGAAACATTTGTGTTTTGAAATCTCGGGTCCATGGGACAACTGATGTTAGGAAGATCACCGATTTCTGTAGATACTGACATTCTTTTGCCGGTTAATTGTCTGACAAATCCTTATTTTATTTAATAAATTAAGTTATGACAGAATCAAGTGTTAGTTGCACTGTATTAAAACCTGTCTCCTATAAGAATATTGAAATTAAATGTACAAATGAAGTTAAGTAAATAAAGTTGTTGATTTTGTTGAACTTAATTGTTTATTAGTGGCCATAAACTCATTTAAGTGCTTATGAATTACAATTTTGTTAATAAAATAAACAACACTCGGCATTATCCGTACATAATATAATAATAATACTACACCGTATATGCCGCATAGCGCAGGAGTAAGATACATAAAATAACATACACATAATATTTATACCTACTAGATAATTAATTATTAAATCAATATAATATAAGAGTGATATAACTGTAACAACAAGATTAGAATAGATAAAAAGCCTAGGTACGAAATCGTCATACAGCTTTTGAATTATGTATGCACATCATTCTTAGGATAAGTGCACTAACAGAAAAGTTAGACAAAGGTATGTAAAAAGTCCCATGGGATCAAATTGTATTATTTGTACTACAAAGAGATATTAAGTATAGGTAACCGAACAACTTAAGATCTTATAGGTGTTATCGACAGAGAAAAAAGATATTGCACTGCAGGCGGTATCTACATCATAGATTATTTTCCTTCTCAGGTGTTAATTTGTTATATTAAATTGCAGTGGTGCTGAGAATGTACACTGAAGAGACATGACGACTGACAACGGAAATTATTTTTAATTTTAAACTCGCAACTATGTTTAAGTTATATAAAATAAAATATATTAACAAAATTATGAATATAAATGAAAGTCCCATTCAGTAACTTACATTAAACCAAATATTAACACCTATATTTTCCCATTGCGAATTTCACAAATATTTCACAATCATTGTAGATGTTCATATTAAGTGGTTAATGTACCTATACTCTAAATTCAACAACAGCATTATAGTATTTAAATTAGTGTTTAATGCTATTAAGTACGAATAAGAAACGCCGAAAGCTTGACATTAGTGAGTAAAGTGAAATTTCCCCAAGGCACGAGTATATTGTCACGAGTGAAGACATCGACACCTCGAGCATTATAACATATACGGTCACCAGAATAATTATATTCACAAAATATAATAATCAATTGTGTTTTAATATATTAACGTTGTTTTAATGTTATAAAAATACAATGAGGCGATAATTTTGTCCGATTTTTAAATTCTGAGTAATAGTCATATGGTTTTATTATTACGTGTGTGAGTGTGTGTATGTGGATTTCTTTAGTTTGACATCAACATTAGGGGTAGTTAAAATTGTCTTTAAGTTTTTAATACTTTAGATTAAGTAATAACTAAATAACTAATAAGGAAAATAAAAATAAAACCATTAAAAACTACTAAAAAGCGGGATTATTTACACATAATTTTTTGACAAAAAACTTTAAAACACATTTTTCTTTTTATTATTACAAAATAAATTACTAATAAATATTTGATTGCATTAGAAATTTCTAGACACATAATGACACAATTTTAAAATTATTTTGACTTTTTTTGTACTTTTGTATACAGGCAATTGAAATTGCCAACCTTTTTATATTTATGTTTAATAATATTTTTATTTGTGAAAAAAGCTTAAAATGTAATATAAGATGATTCTAGAGGCTTTTATCTTACTAAGAATAATTGAAAAAACATATCATTAGTCTATGTATACATTTTTCATGAGTGATTTAAATTAAAATGTTGACAAAATTGTGTACACAGGTACAAACAAATAGTAGGTATAAAAACTAACTATCCATAAGGTTTTGGTTATTTAGTTATTATAAAAAAAAATATCAATTGTAGAATTTAACATCATATATTTAGCTATTTTACCTCAAACTTTGAAACTTATTTACACCGTTCAACGGCTTAAATTTACGTTGTTCGATGTTTTTATTTATTTATTATTATTGTTTGTTTTTTTTTTTTCAAAAATTAGTTCAGCATACACGAAGTTGTAACTTTGTAAGTACCTTGCTATAATTGTGAATTGTAGGTACTTGACGAAATTTAACTTTACAATTTCCTGGAACAGAATATTTTCTGATGACAAGGCTGTCTCGTCGTCTCCGTTCTGCACAATTTATTTTCGGTGTATAAATATCATTCCGTTTTCAAATTTTTAAACAGCTATATTGTCTATTCAATAACGTGATACTACGCTCAAAACAATGAAAACCTAATATGGCAGAGCGACTTTCGGTTATAACTTTTGTTTTTAAATTCATAATCTGTTGTACGCATAGCGTGCACTTTTAGCATACTTAATTTTCGATCTACACCGGCGCATAATAGATATGTTAGATACGTTAGCGATTATCATTTTATAGTTACAATAATATATACGAGTGAAATATTAATATATTACCATGTGTAATAAGCATTTCCTCGTTTGAACTCGGTTTTCAAATATATACATTAAAAGATTATTATGCATTAGTGCGCTCGCGTTTCCTCAATATTTTTATAATCGTCATCGCGAGCCACCAAAACGATTATAATTGTAGAACACGTCATGACTCGTATAATAATATTATAACGCAGCGGCTATACACGCATAACACGTTTCTACGTGTATGTAATTTTGCAAAAATCGTTCGCCTCGGGACTTTCGCACCGGTTTTTCACTTCCCCGTCCGTCGCCGCCCGTACGCGTATGAAATTCGTTTTTACGAATAATGCGATCGCCGACGCGTTGTTTTTTTATTGTTGTTGTTTAGATATTTATCATTCGGTACTTACAGAAAATCAAATCACCTGTATATCTGTACACGCGCGTAAACGTGTAATAAATAATAGGCGTTGTATACGCGACTTAAGGCGAGGTTGAGAATTTCAGATTAATCCACTGGCTTTGTGCCAATGTTGACCTTGGCCGCTGCGGAAAAACACAGAGCTCGCCGTCTGCAGAGCTCATAGCTTTGCCCATTCCGCCCGCTACTGCCGAGTCCATCCCCTCTCCGAGGTGGCTGGTCCCTATTTACCTGCACTTGTTGCGGATTGGTCGTCCGCCGCCGCCGGATATATATTATATACATCTGATCGCGCATCGGATCCGTCGACGGCGTTCAGTAGCGGTAGTGCAGCGACAGTGATCGAAACGATTTTTCCGGAGAGAAGTTTCCTGAACACGACATTATTCCGTCGTACACACACACATAGTCTCTCCGCGTCAAGTCAACTACAGAGAATTTCTTATACGACCGTATTGTAAGTTTATACCCGACCACTATTAAGGGTCCGTTGACCGGTATAGGTAATATTTCGATTCAAACTCAAATCTCCGCGACCATCATATTCGAGATGCTTTATTGTATATTATTATATTACATTACTGTTTGCATGCCAACGTTTCGTTTCTTTTAATTGATTTGAAGTACATTTTAAAAGTGTGGACAATTACAAAAACCAAACACGCATAAATCATAATACCTAAGTAGTGTTATAATATATATTCTGTCATTAGGTTTGAATTTTACTACGAGACAAAATATTGGGTTACGCGTCATAGTAGATAGATTATTTGAATGTATTGAAGTTTATTCTGCGATCGTTTTTTGCGTATGATGTAAAAACAAAATATTTTTTAAAATTTCCTTTTCCAAGATATTTTAATAATAATGTTATGATTTAATGTTTTTTTATTAAAAATAAATATTTGCTTTACATTTTAATAATAATATTATCTACAACTTTTTTTTAAAAAAAATTAACCAACTTTATATAAAAAGATATATTTTTTCTTGTTTTTAAATAAATACCAACAACATCCTTAAATTATAAAATTTCAATTTCAATTACATAAATTTAATATTTTTCCTTTTTTTTTCAATATCTATAGAAAATTACTACTTTTACCAAGATGTCTCTTACCAATAATTTCAAGACAATGTTAACCATTGCTGTGGTTGTCGGCGTAGCGTATGCTGCTCCCAGTGCAGACAAATCTGAACAGAGTAACGTGAGTAATATTTTAATCATATTTGTATACATACTTTTTGCTTAACATATTATAATAACTATTGTGTTGTGATCTTTTTCGACACATAATTAATGTATTTAACGACTTACACTCTATACCAGATAATTATAAATAAAAACTAGAATTAAACTTGATGGTATATTTTTGGAATTTCTGCCTTATAATTTCACCCTATATTAATTACTCAAGAAGTCGAATACGGTGCCCTCCAGAGTAATCTAAACATTTTAGTACCAAATAAATATCACCGTCACACCATGTAATAAACCAACGGTGCACTACCCATTACTAAGTACCTATACACCGCACAGTACAGTTACAAAACATTTACCAATACTACAGATTATAGCGAGTATATCGATAAAATTAATATCGCGACAGGTATATGGTGAAAATCATAAATGTTGTAGTGTATAATATATTATCAATAGGCCTTAGCATATAACTTAAACACGACGGCTGACGATCGACATTAAAACTATAAATCATGAATAAAAGAAAACTGCTATATAATATCGTTATCACTGCGCTGACACATATCTCGCGATATACACGTATTTTATAAGAAACGTATATGGTATAATATACATCTATGCACGTATATACGCGGTGACGTGTGTCGTGTATTATTATCTACGTATGAATATCGAAGCATATATATTTTTTTTTTAATTTTTTTTAGCAGTTTCTAAGTATAAATTTTTTAGTTATTTAACCTACATAGAACTACTATAATCTCACCACTATAATAAAATATGATACAACGCAGCGTATAGGTAAAAAATTTCCTGAATTTTCAAAATATTTTTTTATTTCGTACTCATCTGCATTTAACTGTAAGGAAATTACGTTTTTCATTTAGAGTGAATATTAAAATGTGATTAAATGGTGGGGAGGTGTTCCAGAACTCCAGACACAAGAACTCCTCTTAGTTGCATAATCAATAAAATAGCCTTGCGGACGACACATAAACTCGTAGATTACCCCGCTGACTATAGCGCACAAGGACGTTAGGCTGATGGACACTATAGATAATAGATTTATATACCCACCAACGAACGCTCATCGTTCCGGTTGTCGGTTCGCGCTAATTATACTTATTAGTCCACGAAAATATTATTAAATATAATATATACACGTATAATATATTATGTTATTAAATAATTCGTACGCATAGCACGAAATGTATATGAATTTTAAGCGAATACATTCTATTCATAACGATTTCTTCATCAAGACTCGCATATAATAGTTATATTACAATATTATAATCGCGTCGTTGTGGCGTTCTTCGTTATTACGCTCGATTTCCCATATTACACGTCGTTGTACGTCGTTGGTATACCTCAAATAAATCCACTAAGTACTTAAAGTATAATTATATATATATATTATACACACGTGTGCACATTCAACAACACTTGATGTTACTAAATCACATTGTATGGTTTTTCTCACACATTTGACCGATTGACTGCAGTGTTGAGAAATTCGCATCCGTTCATTTATCAATCACTAATTGTACCTACCTACCTATACGCTGCACAATGACGACAATAATATTATAATAAATGGAAGGTATATAGAAATAAGTTATTAGGGTGTAACATTGAGGCCGTTGACGTGAACCTCATTTCTACATAATTAATAATAATAATATGCTATTATGCAGTGCGTGTTACAAAATTCTCAACGGCCGTTAAAGTCTCTCGTGTTTCTTATTCACGGTCAAATCCACTCACTTTATTCCGTCAACATTACCACACATTTTTGGGGGGCATTTTAAAACAGGTAACGCAGTAATTTGTCCTCATGAGAGTATCTGCAGCGAGTATCTGTTTATTCTAAACAATTTTAGTTGACATAAACAAGAATACAGGTTATATGCAAGTAGTTTGTACCTATACTTAAAAATAAAAGGGTTATAATAATTAAATTTTGACTGAGTATTGATTTTTATAAATAAATCATTGTGAAAAAAAGATACTACAATTTAAATATATGTAATATAAGAATAGAGAATATTAATTATAAATTAAGATTCTATTAGTTATTACGTAGGTACTCAATAGAGTATATAGTTAAACGTAAACATATTATAATATCATAAGAAACATTTTCGTTTACAGGAAATCATTCAATCCGGATCGTTTATTACCAAAAACGGTGACTCTGTGTCCGCATCGTGGGGAGGTTTCCACGCCGCTGCTTCTCTGGCCGACGACGGTAGTGCCGTGGCTTCTGCTGGCGGCAACGGCCTTGGTGCCAGTTCCGGATACGGTCCGGGAGGTGCTGGAGCCGGAGCTGGTGTCGGATACATCGGCGCTAGCGAATTCGCGTCCACCGGAGTGCCAACGAAACCGGCCGTCGGAGGATACGGTAACAGCGGAAAACCTGATGGTCACTACTCAGGAGTTGTAGCCGGTGCTGGCGGAAACGGTGGTGGTTTCTTCGACAGAATTTTCGCCGTAAGTTTTCATAATATATATAAATATTGTGTAAGCCATAAGGTGTATACGATACCATAATACAAAGTGGCATTAAAAATTATTTAAAATTATCTGCACGTACCTATATACGATGACTGCGTAATGCAGTAAACGCGATCATTAAATATACTATTTATGAGTATATGAAAATGGAAACAGTTTGTGAGTACATAATAACATAATGTTTATATATGCATAGCATTACGCAGTGTACGTGCGCGTGCACCTGAATACAATATCTAATATATATATATATATATTTATATAATTATTACCTTATAGAAATCGCTTGATTCGATTATGTGTATTTTTATGTTTATAGATTCCCATCAATGTATTACAGTCTGTCAATACGTACTTAAACCAGAAACAAATGCATCAAGGACAACCAGGTATACATTTGCAATAATAAAAAGAATAGGTTTTTGTATACGCTTACAAATAAATATTATTTATATGCGTGTATATATATACCACTTTAGTGAGTGGCTCGTCTTTGTATTATTGTTGTTAGTCGATACGATATACTATTATATTATTATTATTATTATCATTATTATCATTAACTTATTGTTATTCGTTTCTTTTTTGATTACCTACAGGAGCCGTTCACGGTCAAAATAACAACGGCGTTGCCGCCTCCGCATCCGCATCCGCTGTATCTGGCAGTGCCGGGTACGGTAGTTCTGACAATAAAGCTCCGACTTCAGTCGGTGCCGATTACGGACACGAGTCTGCTGCTGCAGCTTCATCCGTCAACGGAAAGGCCGGATCTCCAATGATGGTACACACAAAAACAAATTACAATGATATATTCAACGTACGTGTTGTGTGTAACGGTGGTGATGTAGTATACACACACACACCTAACTTGGTTCTAACCAACTAATAAAAATAATAATAACTAAACTCGACTTGCAGTTATATAAGTTTAAAATCGTTTTAACAATAAGACTGTTAACGTATAATACATTCATACGCTGATGGTGATGGCATCGATTATAGTCATTTAAATATGTAATATCATCATCATCATCATTCTCATTTTAAAATATCATCTCATTACGTAATATAATAATTATAATATCCTCATTGTCGTGTTGTCGTTATTATTATAACTATAGAAAATATCTACCGCTGAGAAAAATTACACGGTTTTCGTTAATATTTTTAGATCCCGATCACAGCATTGAGATCCGTCCAGAACCTGTTGAACGGTTAACTCGTCGCAGTAACCAAATCGTGAAGGTGGTGGTTGGAAGGATGTCGAAGAACTTACCACGCCATGCCATGAGAGGTGTCCGCTGAAATCGGCGCTCAACGAAGCAACCACACATACACCCAAGTCTCTCTTTCTTTCTCGCGCACACACATACGAACACACAACACACGCCCACACACAGTCTTCATCGTTATAGAGCATTGTAATCAATAATTATTGTAATATTATTTATTACGATAGTGTGTAACGTGTAGTCTATATGTGTAGTTTTGTGCTGTGTGTACATATACTATTTTTATATTTATTTATCATTATTGTTTTTTTAGTATGCAATACTATATTTGTATATCCTAACCTACGTAGTGATTTTTTTTTTAAACGTCAGGCCTCTCTACGTGCAATTCACGTTCACAGACGTGTCTTGTGTTAAATCAATCACACCATATATTATTATATACATATATTTTTATATTTTATAACATATTATTGTAATAGTATATAATATATAATATATATATATATATTATAGTAATGTTTTTCTATTACTCATACTACAACATTGATTATTCATTATGTATGCATGTATAGTACTGTGAAATATTATTGAAAGCATTAAGTAATATAGTAATACTATGCATGTATATTACGTATGTACCTACCGCTGGCTAGTTTTTATATTCAACGTTTTTTTTCTATTATTATTATTATTATTATTTATACGTAATTTTTAAATAATCATTGAATAAAAATATTTTTTTATTTATATTCATGTTGTAATATCATACTACTATTATAACATAATCATAGTTAAAACATATTAGTACTTAATACATCGTAAGCAACAACGTATAGTAAAAAAAAAAAATAATAATAATAATAGTGTACCTCGTCAGTCTACATAGAGTAGGTCACAACTCACAATTTAGTAATGGATGTGTTGAATTTAATAAAACGATTTATTATTGTACATACGATAAACAGTGTAGCCGAGCGGGGATCATCTTTCAACAAATATATGATTATATTATAATTATACTAATTGTATGTCCCGAATTCGTCAAGGAAAAACTGAACACTCGTAAAATATGGCGCAATATCGATACATAATCGGTTTTAGTGTTAACCAAAAGTTTTCTGTAACCAATAACAACCTTACATAAAAATTAAAAGTTTGATTTTCGTAAATTAAAATACAAATGTAAGCTATGCTACAACAGCATATATATACTATAATTATAAAGAGATTGAAAGAATTAAAATTTCTCAGTATAGGTTCTGAGATTTGCGCGTTCAAACGTAGAATCCTTCAACTTTATAATACTAGAATAAATTTTAATTGATAAAATGTAATTCGTTTTTCTATCAGTAATTCGGTTGGTTGAACAATTTTTTTCAAAAAACAAATAAAATATACTATAATTTATTTGCATATACCTAATATTATAACTATCTATCATTAACTTATAAGCAGTGTCTGCCTGGCTAAGGCAACTAGGTAGCAATCGCAGCCTAGGCCTTTTTTTTTTACATGTATATTTAAATGCAATTAAACGTTTGGATATAATAGTTACGAGGAAGACGTGGACGTAAAGGAATTTAACTTTTAATTTTTAGATCTAAAGTTAGAAATAATTAAATCGTACTTCTTATTATATTATTATCTTAGTCAGGTTCTATATAATTGTGCTGTAGTTCGATAAATATAAATTATAATTATTATAGAATATAGATGAAAATAAAATACATAGTTTTTACTTTTTTATATAAAAGTTGAATACCTTACAGTAAATTTAGAATAAGAAAATTTTTAACTTTATTTTTTTTAAATGACAAATATGGAATCTATTCCTGCCTCGTCCTTTTAGAACCAAAAGCCGATACTTCAGTTATAAGTCATTACAACAATACTGGTATACTGGTATACTGGTATACCTCAGAACGCTAGAATTATTTTAATAAGTTTGTGAACTAGTAGTTTAAATAGCTTAAATTTCATATAAATGTCTTGAAAATATTATTGATACACATTTAATAAGTACACAAATAAATAATACACGGTAAATAAAAATATACTATTACAGGTAAAAAATTTCAAGTCTTTACGAATAATATTTTTTGAATTACATATGAAAAAATAATAAATAACTAAAACTATTAATTCTTGTTAATATATTTTATAAAAATTTGAAAATAGTTATAAAAAAATTAAATATTCTAAAATACCAAAAAAACTGTAAATATGTATTTTCTATATTTATTAATACAAAACTATAGAAATGTATTTTTTATATTTAATAACACTGTAAAAATGTATTTTATATGTTTATTTATTGTTGCAATACAGTACTGTAAGATCTTTTTTTTAAATGCTTAAACTTATTGATCAAACGTAAAGTGTTCATAAAAATATAGTAGGAGGAAACACAAACAAATTCGAATTTTTTAGAAAGATATAGAAAAATTACTTAAAATATTTTCGAAAATTACATTGTGTATAATAGGTAATCTATGTAAAAGTGGTAGTAATAGTTTTGCAATATAAAATAAATAATGTAATAAACTATAACAGGTACAGGATAGATAGATAGTAAGCATCAATTATTTCAACAAAAGTTGTTTAGTTTAGGGCACTTTTTATAGATAATTTAAATACAATATTATTATGCTAATAATTAATATTAAAAAAAAAATATGGAGACTTACTATGCTGTATAGTTGACTTCGAATGTACCTTTTCGATAAGTTTATCGCTATAATGGATGTTAATGATAATCTGGATTCAACGAAACAACATTGTATTCGAAAAATAATATGTTGAAATAATTTTAACAAAAACATCACTTAAATTTAATATAAAGAATTTGATCATTTCGTTATTAGATATTTTAAAAACAATTGTATAGATGGTAAAAATTATCAATACCGTACAGGTTATACTTGATTAATATTATTTGAATTACAACAAAATACCTAAAATTATTAGAAGAAATATCGTAATTTCTCATTTAAGTATTAAATTTTATCAACAGTTAAAATTTATATACTGATAAAAAAAAATTTCAATATTTTTCAACTGCTATTAAATAACTTAATGTTCCTCGTTGTATAATATTTTTAAGATTTTTAATTTAGTAAGAAGAAAAATATTATCAACATACATTGAAAATTAAATTAAAAGGTACCAAAATATTTTTAATTGTCAATAAAAGTGAAAGTATACAATTTTGTTGAAAATTACAAATCCGACAGTTTTTTTTAGGAATTACAAATTCCTACAAATAAAACAAAATTTTGGCGGAAACAAAGGTAGATATTATCGTTTAGCCAGTTTTTTTTAGATTTTTTAATTATTTGAAAAGCGAAATTGGAATTTTCTCATTTTGTAGATTAGTTACTCCAAGAAACTATATCCTCAATGTTGAAGATTGAAAAAAAATTTCTAAGCCCAAACGTGATAATAAACATATCAATGTAAAACCAATATAAATATATATTATTATTATGTAATCTATTGTATTATATAATATAAATTAATGTATTAATTTGTAAAAAATTAAAATTAGACTT
The DNA here is from genome assembly GCA_009835225.1 of Aphis craccivora. Taxonomy (NCBI): domain Eukaryota; kingdom Metazoa; phylum Arthropoda; class Insecta; order Hemiptera; family Aphididae; genus Aphis; species Aphis craccivora. The sequence continues at coordinate 6,162 of VUJU01003107.1, read as the reverse complement.
GTCAAGGCTCATTTTAGCATACTACATTATAATTCATAGCCAGTGCCATATTTTTATGGTAAAAATTTGATTTATTTACCATGAAACTATATAAGGTATTAAGGTATGTTTACCTTCACGAAAAGATTTTTAACAAACAATTTATGGACATATTATAATATCCGTTTAACGTATTATACTATTAGCTATACATTTTATAATGATGATAAATTAAAAACATATTATATGTAGAGATTGATTTATTAAGACTTATATTTTGACTTTTGTTGTAATCAGCCAAGTATAACAATTTATAAGGACATTTTTCTTTAAGATTCACATAGGTTTTAGGTTTATAGGTATATCCCTATTACATTAATTCATTTTGTATTTAAATTGTACCGGATTATAACTCAGGCATAATAATGTGACATGGTCATATTTTTATTACATAACAAACTATTAGTAAGTTGCATAAATACATGATTTCTTGTAAATGTCTTTAATCATTGTTTAAACTGTTAATACAAATCTCTTTAAAATTAGGAGAAACTATAGCACATGTGTTTCGTTTATAATGTTTAAAGCGTTTGTATCGTAGTGGTGTATCGCTGATTCGTCAAAAGTAGTACCTATATGAAGTTTAATAAAAATATTTAGATACCAAAAAATCTGAGCAATTTCGTTGTGCTTTAGTTGATTCAATATTTTATTTTTGATACAAAATTTGAAAATCCAGGTTTAAATCTTATTGATATTTTACATAATTATTTTTCGACACTACGTGGTAATGATTATGTGTATGAAATTTATTTTGAATTTCTAAAAAAGTATTTTATACTGAACGTTTTTTTTTACGATTTACAAATGATAATAACTATAAAATACTTATGATTATTATTGCTAAGTATTTAATATATACTATGTAATAACGATAACGTCCTATGTAATAATACTTACATAATTATACTACTACAAAAATGAGTACTCGTCAATGGTATTCTTAAGAACTGTGGTGATTTTATATTTATATAAAATTTATTATAATAAATATTTATTTATTTTTATGGTGATTGGTGAATGATATTAATATTATAAGCATCGGGGTTTTAAATTTGTATTGTGTTGAGGAATTGAAGATACTACATAATATACACATGTATTTGTTGTGTAGTATGACTACGTAAAGAGACATCCGAAAAAGTAAATAATATATTGGTTATTCAGTTATTGGTTTAATGAATGAAGATCATGGTATAAACCAATATTATTAAAACGTAATTTTGTACTACTTATATAAAAATTGTTGAGAGTACGTTTTCATTAAATAAGTCTCTGTAATAGACGTGGTAAATTTGAATTCAGTTATAAGTCATTGTAAAAATTAGACGAACAATTATTTAATAACAGTTTCAATATTATAATACATTTAGTTTTTCTATCATAATTCAAAAATGAATAACTCGTATTTTTGAACACTGTGCTATTTATAAATATAAAACATTACCTATAATCTACATATTATTATTATTCACAAATAAAATGTTACATACTATTCCTTATAACATAAAATTTCCAACAATTTAAATATTTTTAAGGTTAATTATAATACCTATATATATATATATATATATGTATTTTAAATATAAAAAAAAGCTTAAAAATATAATACACGGCCCTTCATAGGACAAGTTAATTGTATACTAATAAAAATAAATCAAAAATACAGTCACAAATAATTTTATGAACTTTAGGATTTAGTACATTTATGCGTTTAAGTTTACAAACTTTATCAAAACTATAAAAATTTTAAATTAAATATTCACATATAAAATAAAAAGTTATCTTTAATCAATTGTTCGGTTTTTTTTTTTTTTTGTAATTAAAAAATGAAAAACCATGGGTTAAATAGGTATATTTAAAATTTTTATCAAATATTTAAATTATAATTATCAAAATATTTCAAACATTTAAGCTATTGAAAAATATTTTATATTTTTGATTTTTAATAAATGTTGATTATACATTTTTTGGTCAGTCAAAAAGCTTAAAATTAAATAATACAAGGTTTCATGGTAATTTTAATTAGGTATAGGTATATACTATTATATGAGCATTTAAAAATATTAAAAATTAACAGAGTGACTTTTTTTATAAGTATCTGTTTAAAATTCAAGTATCAAAAAAATTTATTAAAATTAAAAATAATACTGAATAAGACGTATACAATAATAGTTTGCCGTATAGTTCGGCAACAACATATACGGTAGGTCATAGAACAGCTACAATAACAGTATACTGAATACTGATGGTAAACATCACTATAAAATACGGCGTTGTGTAGTTATTAATTGCGACTGTTGTGAGAACTAATTATCAGGAAATAAATAATAAAATATGGTCAAGTCAATTAGTTGTAGGTGTATTATGCAATTTTGCGCAAATGACGTACATTTTTACGATTGATGGAGTATAAGTTGTTGAAAACAAGTTTTATTAATACGTTTATAAATAAAGTAGTCTATTTTATTACTAAGCTTTTGTAGGATTTATTCAGGAATTTGCATTATAAATTATGACTGTTGTTTTTGTAGAATAAAAATAAAAAATGCATCATTGAATCGTATAAAAAAAAAAAAAAAATGATTCCGATTTAAAACTCAATAAAATATAAAAATATCTATGAAATTTCTTTTTAACATTTTAAATTATTTATTATACGTACTAAAAATTGTCAATTATATTACTACACACAATTAATATTATATAATATTATGCTATTGTAAATAATAAGCGATAGTTTCAAAACTCTATATAGTAATGCATAGATTATATTTAATAGTATATTTCACTATAGTATATTTGATCTATGAGAAATGATACTTTTTTTAAATTACAAACAGTTATAAAAACAACAACAACAACAAAAAAAAAGGATATTATTAAAAAATAAAAATTGATGTACCGTAAATTGAATTGTTGTTTTTCTTTGAGCGAAAAAATGTGAAAATCGACAGCAAAAAATACTTTTTGATGTACAATATTTATTTTCATCAAATTTGCTGTCGAAAATTACTAAAACTAATATATTCGTCGTAGTTATTGCTGATAATCTAAACGATTTTGTTAAATGTATACTATATAATTCCTATGTACGTACTTTTACCAAGAGTATCATTTGATATTTATATCTATGTTTGATGTAGGTAATTATTTTGCTAGTATAAGTAAAAAAAAAAAATAATAATAATAATAATAATAGTGTAATAATATATTCAACAGTCACGAGTATAATATCTTCGTGACAAATACATTACACGTTATTATAGAACACTGATGTCTACAAGCACTAAATGTATATTCGGCCAATAATGTCGATATTGCCTAAGTCGTGTGTGACGAATATCCGGTGATAAATTTAAAATGCCGTCCCATCATCGTTTTCATACACACGCGTCGCGGCGTATAATCGTCGCAAGGATTATGGCTACCAGTTCTGCATAATATATCGTTGTGTTCAATGTCGTATGGTCGCAAAATTTTATTTTCGGACCTTTGATCGGTCTGTGGCGGTCCATTGTTAGTGAAAATATAATGACGCACACAATTATAACGATATTGCGACAAGTATTATTATGTGCACGCCAACAACACGCAATCTCGCAACTAACCCATTCTAGTTGTAGAACTATACGCGGGCCGGAAATCGACAAACGGTTTTTTTTTATCCTCTGTTCAGGAAAAGATTAACTAGGTTTTCGAAAATATCAATTATAGTCTCCAGTACAAAACTTTCACTAAACATAACGTCGAAATTCTATCAAATCGTAAATCAAGAATTATTGTAAACAGCCAACTCATCGGCGAATAAACAATTATACTAGGAATACGTATAAAGTATATAATAATATAAATGGCGGAGTGGTGTAATAATTATTATCCGGAGCAACTTATTATCCTAACCTCTTTATGGGTACTCTTCAATTATATCTGCAGTTGTCTATCGACTATCTGCCTGTCAACTGTCGGTGTCACTGACCACTGTACAATTATTTATCTAGTTACACAGTTTCTATGACAGACACAGTAGGTATACTAGGTGGAAGTTCTTAGCATCGTCAAGTATCTTGTTATCATCCCAAATAACTTGATTGATTATTTCTTAAACTAGTCTATTATTTTTTTTTATATATATACAATGTAATACGAACAAAATATTGACTACGGACTAGCATGACACAAGAACGATCTTCAAATTTACACGGCTAAATATTGAAAAACATTTGACAAATCGTTTAAAACTTAAGATACTAGTAAAATCTCGTAGTAATACGTTTTAACTAAAGATAATTTTTTTAATGTATAGAATATAAATAGTAAATTATTAAGAGTTTTAAAATTTAAGTTTTATTGTTATCATTAAAACTATTGTGGATAAGAAAATAAAGAAATCGACATAAGTTTTTCGTATAATTTTAGGTTTACAAAAATGTTAGATCCAATTACACCATTATCAGTGTTGATAAAATAAGATAAATGGCTAGATCAAACGCACTTATTTTTATACGACAGTCGATTGTATATTATATACTTGTTTTTTATTCTGTGAATGACCCTGTATTCTAAACGATTGCGATAATATGATTTAAATAAAACACAACTGCTTATTTCTATCATATTTAAATATTTAAAAATCTAAAAATCTATCGTATTAACTGGTCCGTCGAACATATTCAACATAATAGATTAAATATGTTAATTAATCGTTTTTTATGTGAATGAATTACTGATTTCGATAGCTGGCATTGCTTCATATATTTTTGATTAAAAAGTTACATTTATCCTAAAATTTGTTTTTATTACAATTTATTATAATTGTTATATATAAAATATATAAAATGACATTACACAAATTGTATCATTTCTTGATTATATTATATTATATGAAATGTGCTTAATAATATGTTGTT
>VUJU01003106.1:0-29238 GCA_009835225.1 Aphis craccivora | reverse complement strand
ATGATTTTAATTATGAAGCCAATAAAATTGTTGATATTTTTGATAACACCACTTTGAATTATATATTGTTTTAGATATTTTTAGCAAGTATATAATTTGTATAAATATAAAAAAACGATTTTTACCTTCAAATATTGTAAGAATGGAACAATGATAATGATATATTGTCTTGAAACATTTAGAAAAAAAAAACATTTAATTTATCAAAAATTGGTATCTCGTCGATATATTACAACGGTTACGATATTTATAATGAATAATTTTAGTTGCTACTTTCGATTATTGTGTTATTTTCCATATCAGTGATAGAATATTACGATAATAACATCCAACAAGTTAATGACACACATTTGTCCAAGTTGGAGGTATGGTGTAAGTTGTTTTATTGTGCAATCACAGCAATTGTTAAATAATTTCAAATCGTAATCCTGAATATATATTGTTTACCGCAACTAAAAGATTGAATATGATATGCAGAATTGATTGTATAAATTATGACATAACAAACTTATAAAGTGTTCGAGTTCCCATTTGTCTAATGCCAAACTACCAAATATCCATAATTTGGTATCATTTATTGATATTCAATAGTGGACTAATTAAAATAAAACTATTGGTATCTTTACCGTTTTAACTCGATTATTGAGTTTTACTAACAGTAGTTTGTAGTAATATACTAATTTCCCGAATAATATATTCCTATTGGTTAACTGCAGTTATTCGATGTAATGCGCTGTTCGAAATATAACTATAATATACGTATTATAAAGTATCATAAATTGTCGCCATAATATAAATATATATATATATCTTTTAAATCTTTACGAGCAGGTTTCTATGATGTTTATTTTATCGATCCAGTTTAAAATTTCACATTGGTGAACATCTCGGAGAAACTGTATTTTGTATTCGTATTCTATACATAAATCAATTTACGTACATTCGCGAAAAAACACGTCATAGACAACTGCAACGAACCCATAATATTATGTAATGCAATATGTCAATAGGGTTTTTATTACTTTTAATTGGAATATTTATTGACTAAATAAGATTTTAATTTATAAGGTAGGCATATATAGATATATTATATATGTATACCGTACTTTGGTTGCATCGTGAAATACACATATTATTATACTATCTATACCACTCAATGTATACTATTTATTTAGGTACTGGCATTGCAATCAGTGTTATCGGATTGCGAGGAAACTTTTCTAAAGAACATTTTTTACTCGCCCGACTGCAGCCCAACGTAAATATTATACTTATTGGCGTACTTCGCGTCTGTTGTGCTCTGCACATTTTCGTACAATAACATGCGTCAAGTTATCTATTCCCGGTTTGTGCGAAACGGGTTTACAAAGTATATATATATTATACATAATAAATATAAAAATAAACGTCTCCACGTAACGGTTTACGGTCGACGATCTGCTCCTGCCGGTGCCGGCACAGTCGTCATCGTCGTCGTCTGCGATGGTCATAGCACGGGTTTGCGTAGCGCCCGGAGGCTGCGATTATACCTACCGTACTCGCGATCTCTAGTTTACGACGACCTTAAATGCAGTAATACGAATTTTATTATTGACCGCGTGTGTGAAAATTTCACCCACGGCCTTACGCAAGGTCACAAACAACCGTTACACGGCGGGTGTAATTTTTTTTCAATTCCACGCGAACCGTTTATATATTACATTATTATTATAGGTGTACGCATGTGAATACTGCAGCGGTGGTTTATATACATATTACATAGGTATACGTAAACGGGAAACATCATTATATGATAATTCGATTAATGGCATACGATCGTTTGCGTTCCGCTGTTAGTGTTTAATAATATATTATGAGTTATTATGACGCCATCAAGTGTGGCACACGCATTATGTTATACGTGTGTGAGCATCAGACGACTCAAATGGCGTATAACTGAAATAGGTATACCTCCTATACAACCAGAGTTTAAAAAAAATCCGAAACCGTGTAAATGTTCGGTAAACTTAATTGTCAAATTAGTTACTCGACAATCCTAAGAAGTTGAAATCATAAACAACAAAATGCATTTTATGTTTGTCTGTGGCTTATCCAATTGCACGGTCCCGTACGTTTGTAGACTTGTCGATCTCCGTTACATAATATAGGTATTTAAGGGTGCATAATTTTTTATTATTTGCTATAAAATAGCTGAAAAATGATAATCCGATGACCATAATTATATACACGTGTTGGTGTCTCTCAAAATATATTTTTGCACCTAAACTGTATATGCCTAATTAGTACAATATTCATATAATATAATATATTCGTATAATTTTATTATATCATATAATATTTACTATGTGAAATAGGTACTTACGTATTTTATATAGTGCGTATCGCGTCTATGCTCGTTTTGTAAATGTCCCCATTCGAATTTTAATTTAAAAAAACTGTTAATTATATCATATATCCCTTAAATTTGACTTGAATTTCATTTCCATAAAAATAATACCACTATGATAATGTTTATTTCGTTACTATATCTTGAGACTTGTATACTTAAAATTAAATATTAAAATAATGTTTTGGCACTACATAGACATTACCCAGCTGCCAACTGTCGTCCATCAAATTTATTTTGACAAACAAGACAATCACCGTACCTATGACATAATGGATGTAGAACTATGATTATTTTCACAGTTAACGAGCACGCAATTACTAAAATTAATAGAAAACCGTATAATTTAATTTGACACTTTCATTTTCATAAAGATCGGTTAAAGAGTTAAATGACACGTAACAGATTGTTTTGATAGTACTTAAAAAGTTAAAAATAAAATTTTAAACATCAATACCTATAGAGGAAAATTATATATATTTTTATAAAAACCGTTCCGCGTAAATATACCTATAGGTAACGTTTTAAAGACACAGAATGGCAGTTAATGATTATCGTACACTATCGTTTAGTAAAATATGATAAATCTTTTAATTGATAATGTGGTATAAATCAAGTAGAATTACATACATATATCTTTTAACTATAAACCTAGATAATAGTATGAAAGTTAAAAACCTATTTTACATTATTTAGTTACACTATGCAGTTTGTAACTGTATACAGTTATCTATAACTTCGTTTTCTTCTAAAAAAAAACTGAGTATTTTTTATTTATACTTCTTATTAATTTTTCTTACAATAATACATGTATTTGTTTTAAAAAATTTAAATTTCAAATCTACCTATACCCAATTAATTTGAAATATATTTTTGTTTTTACGTTACATAACATATTAAATTGTATAATATTATGTGTATGCACCGTATTTAACAAATAAAACTAATAAACTTTTTAAAAAAAATATATTTTAATATTAATATATTTATTTTAAAAAAAAACCCGTTATACTCTGTTAATAAAATTGGTCATCACATATTATGCATTTAAAACGAACTTGTTTTAGTTCGATTTCTCACTTAATTATCGTAACTAAATGTATAAATACCATTGTTTTATATGTTTATCACTAGATACTTTTGTATTATATAGTAGGTACAGTTCGTTAATAAGGTAATAATAAAAACAATATAATACCGGTAAGGCGGTGACTCACCTTTGTTAATTTTGACGCTTTTAATGCATTTTAATTATGTATGGAAGTATTGGCTTAGCGAGTAGCTTGTCTTATATATTTTGTATTTATTGAACGTATTGTTACATCCATAGCGTTGACCTTGTTATTAGATGATAATATTAGAATTGACGCACAATTTATTTAACGGTTAGATTAGTCGCCATGTATTGTTTGCCATTTGTCTCTAATACCTATTATTAATAAACTATTCAACATGAGATGTAAATAAAATGTACAAAACACTAAATAGTTTACCTTTCGATTGTGTTTCAGATGACGGGATTTAGTGATCAGACGATTAAGCAGTTGCTGGCCGGTTTGGTTTTCGAATTCAGTCTGGAGCAGCCCGGCTATTATCTGGGCGGGTCACTAGCTGAAATTGACGAAAACTGCACTATTGGTTTTCTAGTAGGAGACATTGTAATCGTGCAAGAAGACCAATTCCGTTCGGATCAAAAGCACGGTAAATAATACATACAATATTCATATTGTCGTGTTTGTGCGCTCGCCTGTTTGGGTTTGTACCGTCCTACTTGTTTTACGGGCTTGCTGTATTAGTTGCCTACGTCAGCCGCCTGTCATTTTGTCGCGCGAAAAAAATATATTTTAAGATTTTGTAAGACTCATCCGTTAACCTAACTTAACCTATCTATATTTAATATTTATACATTTTATTAAATAAACATTCATTATTTATAACATGAGTCTGCAGAATACAATAATAGCTTTAAATAAATGTAGTTCATTTTATAATTTATAAAAATAATGCTATACACCACTGGTGGCCAAACTTTTTTTAGTCACGATCTACTAAAAATATACTTCACCTTTGAAGATAGAATTTTTTTTTATTATTGAATAACTATAATAATTAATAAGGAACATATAGGGAGCGTGGTCCTAAAAATAAATTTTAACATGATCGATCGACTTTAAAATTGTCCGGCAAATTGACTGTTTGGCCGCCCCTGCTTTACATAATAAATCGTGGATAATGATTGCGGATTTTAGATTCTGAGTGGGACAAAAAATGTATTGTTTTAACAACGTTATATGATGTATTTTATTTTTTATCTGGAGAAATTGTTTTCATTAGAAAAAAAACGCCTATCATCAATTTCGATTTTGGTAGCAAATTGCATTAAGCTGTTAGTTTTGAAGGGTCATAGTTGAAAATTTTCAATATAACACATTAATATTTGTTATAAAATGAATTACTTAACATTCAATTATTATTATTATTATTATTTTTATTTAATAAAAAATATTGTATCATCTTAAATCTAAATGTCTTAGTATTTACAAATTAAATTCATGTTATGAATTTCAAATTATAAACATAATATTTATAAACATTAATCAAATGTAAATCAGACATTTTTTGTCAACACAGTCATATATTTATAGATTATACTATTTATCTCTCAAACTAGCTCATTAGTCATTATTATTATTATTATTTTGTTACAATCAATTGGTTTCATTTTACTGTTACATCGTTTATAAATGTGAGCAAAGTACTATATCAACGTAGGCCTAAGACTCAAATAATATTTATACTGAAATATCGAGAAATTGAGAAGTTTAGACGTGGAGGTTAATTAATAAGTAGATTTTTATTATTGTTATAACAATATTATACAAAATCCTAGTGAGAATATATAAGAACCAGTGCGGATAAAACAACCTGTAAAAATTTATGAAGAACAATATTTTGTTTATATATTATTAGCTATTTTGAATATATATGATTCAAGGCCTTATTTTTAAATACTTATGTATGTATAATTACCTTAATAAATAATAGATCAAATATTAATATTTTGAATACACAAATGTGTTATAATAAATTGTGTATTATTAAATACATTATAAATGTGTTGAATTACATACTATTGATTGATATAGTATATATATAAAGATTACTTGTATATACTGTATGATTTTTTTCTTTTTTTTTTAGAAAACGATGGAAGATATTGTCTTACCGAGAGATTTATTTACGACGAGATTGCATATATTACATGCCTAAAATCCGCCAAGGAACTATACGGAGAGCCATTGCGTAGAATGGATATATTGTCTGTCGAAGAATATGATTTAATATTTGAACAATTAATGAAAATAGCCGAGAAATGTAGTGAAGTCGTCAAAGAAGTAAGTCAATTTCTGTGTAGTATTAAAATAATCATTGTTACCAAAAACTTAATTAAAGTAATATTTCTCTCGATAGTCTCTGAAATTAATATATTGTATTCATATTTGATATTTTACTGAATAGTTCATAATATTTATTTTAAATGTTTATTAACTTCCAAAGTATTAGTTTTGATTGGGGTCGCTTTTCAAATATTATAATGATGGCATGATGAATGATGATTAATCATTGCTTTCCCATTAATTATAATAAACCATTATAATATTGTATCAAGTCTATGTTATGTTTAGAGATGAATGAAGTGTGACGAGTGCCGGACACACAACGAGTAACTATGTCTCGTAATAATCATTTTAACTATTACTAGCAATTACTTTTTTTCTTATTTAAATTGTTGGAATTCTTTTTAAATAATTTATACTTATACCCATAACATCCTACACTCATTCGCTTATTGTAGTATAATTATGTTAACCGCATACCTACATGCATTTAGTATTTATTTTTTAACTACAATGAATTAAGGTTCATTATAAAATATTAGATTCCATAATGGATAGTCATCATATTTTTTTTTTTACGATCTCGTTTATTCATTAATAAATACAAATATACGAGTGTAAAAAAAATTGATCCTTCAAAAACAAAAATAAAAATATGTATATCTACATTAATATTACACTTAATTTTGTTTATATTTAAAATAAAATATGTGCTACAACACAAATTAATAAATATAATTAAATATTTATATACGTATTATCTTTAAGATTATAGTGTTGATTCGTTCAAAATATACATTTTTCTAAACTCATATTTGTGTATATTATAAAATATGACTTGTACCTTTTTGACTAAACGTCGCCAACTTTTAAAGAGTGATAAATGTTATTTCGGTTCAAATATCAACGTGTATATTTAGTAGTCTACACAATGCCCCTAGTACTGTATATCTTGCTAACGCTGTTAATATAATTATTTTGATAAGATGCAAGAAGCCAATTTTTGAAATACCTAACACATTTGAGGATTAGTAAAAGTTAAAAAAAAAAATTAATAATAAAAATATTTATGTTTAATCTCTCTTTATAAATAAAACATATTATTGCATAGTACCTAATATAATTTTTTATGGGAAAAAAATGATTTCAATAAAATATTTGAATTTAGTTTTATAGGTGTTTAAATTGCTTTTTAGTTAATTAATAATATTTTTGAATATTAGAAAATTTAAGTAACTTAAAATTAGTATTGGTGAGAAACAAAATAGTAAAAATACAAGCACATCTTACGTATTTCCGTTCTGTAGTTGTGTTTTCGTGAATGAAAAATAGACTTCGTATACCTTTAAGTAATAGGTGAAAGTATGCCGGTATTTGATCACATAAGTACGTGTGTGTTATATTATTACAAGGAGTACACCCCCTAGCCGTATACAGCGTGATGTTCAGGTTCTATCGTCATCCAAAAATAAAAACTTTATGTCCTAAAGCGACTTGTGACAGACCAGTTTTTAATTATGAAAATCTAATTCTTGTTTTTTTATGTGTATATTTTGTTATAATGAAACATAATTATTATGTCTACTAATTCTTATAGTTTTTTTGAGAATTGAGTTTACAAATATCTTGACGTATGGTATATAAATTCATTGTTAACTTCTCTGAATCATATAAATTGTAATTTAAGCAATACAATCCATATAGGTAGATGTAATTGTTATATTATTATTCATTTTTGAATAATTAAAATTTCTATTATGGGTTTATTGTGATGATAAATATAATGTTAATATGTACTTATTGTACCTATATTATATTATGAAACTTATGGAAATGTTTATTATTTTATTTTTTAGATACAATCTGATATGGAAAATTGGGACCCAGTAAATGTACAAATAGGTAAGTGTAATATTATGAAATAATTATATTATATAGGTACTCACAAGTCACAACATAGTTTAAAGTTGATTTTATTTATGTTTAATGATTGGAGTTTTGAGATAAGGATTAATTGGCTGTAAAGTGAAAAATTAATCATTTTCATAGGCTGACGAAAAATCAAAACAGAAGAAAATAATAATTACATAGAGTATAAAGATAATAATATATTTTAAGTTTAAAAGAAAGTATTTAGAAACAATTTTATGACCTCCTGCAGTGGAGAGTTATCTTTTAGTGTAGGAAAAACTAATTTAAATAACGCATAACCATCACACAAAACATAAATTCAAATATTCTATCTAAATATTAAAAACTATAAAATACGTTGAGTTTTTTTTTTTTAGTTTAAAGAAATAAAAACTGTAATGAAAAATAAGTCAAGGTTAATCGACTAGTAGAGAAACTTTAAATAGTTATAGCTTATATGTATAATCATTAATCAATAATTATGTACAAATAATATAGGTACCTAATTATCTAAAAACTTTAAACGTTTTTTACTAATTGAGTTGTTTAAAATCGATTGTGCTATTATTAAATTGTGTAATCTATAATTTAGGCACTCTCCGATTAGGAAAATATAAATGAAAATACGATAACTATTAAACATATATTTTTCAGTAAAATTCTAACATATGAATGCATCATAATACATTTTATTTTATTATAAGTTACCATCGCAAATGATTGGAATAAAAATAACTACATCAGTGCATCATACATGATAATATAATATATATTACTTCTTACAACTTTCAAATGTCACTGTATAAATTTTGAAATAATTTTGTAAATTTCATCAATTTATTCTCAAATAATTGTCACAATTGTTAATAATATCATAAAAGCCAAATATATGATTTCTAAAGCCAGAACATTAATGTTATAATCTTTAAAGACGTGCCAAAATCTAAGCTGTAATCTCTTATTATAATATAATGAGTCTTGTATTATATTATAATAATCAATGATTAGTATTACTCATGAAGTTTTAAAGTGATAAGTCATAACATTTAATGTTGTATAACTTTCGCCAATATTCCAATTCGGTTAAACGGAACTAAGACTCAACCGTGTATCTTTTTTCGAAAGGGCGGCGGGTATGATTATATTAAAATTTAAGTCATTGCAATGGAATTTTTTCTTGGTATCCAATGTGTATGCGATTTAATTAGTGTTAGTAGATGAAGTGTGTTGGGGCGTGCTGAGTCACACGTGTATGAAATAGATCACAAATCGTGTGCCTTTATTGTATTTGCACAGTAAAGTTGCGTACTAAACCTTTGATTATCGGCATTTTGTATTTCTCGCTATAAACACGTCCTTATGTCTACGCCAACAATAATAATATTATCGGTCGTTTTACAGGCACTTCTGCAAACACGTGGTAATTATTAATTAACCCAATAGTTTGTACAAATGATAATTATATTACATACAATTTATAATAGACAATATAGGTAGTTAATTGTTTATCCTTACATTTTATGGCCACGATGCCGTACGGTTAAATGTGTCAATAACACTGCAGGCCTGTCTAAGGGTTATACTAAACAATAATAAAAGGTAGATATAAATGATTATTATATGTTTCCATCGGATTACCGTAACGTACTTAAACTCGCGGGCCCGTCGAAGTGCGCGTATACGAGAATGATTATGCAATAATTGTGTGCTTGCAATCCACACGACCCTTTAGAAAGGCAAACTATAGCTACAGGCCACATTCGCACACCGAGTCACAAGTTTATTTCCAGTTATTCTGCTTCGATATTTTATTGATATTTATTACTTTTTTTACCGATTTTTATTATTCGTTATCAGTATTTTACGATTCGTATAATAGCATTCATAACCGTATATATACATATATACATAATATCTAATATTATTACTATACCATACAGCTGTAATGCAATCGTACGGGTAATATGTATGAAACGTATGTATATTATGCACATTGTAAACGATAAGGAACTTTCGCCGCCTTCCTCATTACCAGAAACAATGGCTTTCGGGAGCCCCAGGGCTGTGCGGCGGATGGAAAGTGAAATCATCGCGGTTGCGCGAGCACGGGATTGGGCCAATATATAATATAATAACATATCGTGAATGGTAAAACCGGTTGTGCACTTTGGATATTATGTTTTTTTTTTTTTTTAATTTTTATTTTGTATAACGGGATGATGGAAACATCATCTGCCGCCCAAGTCCACGTCATTATAATATATATTGTGTAGGTGGGTAGGTAGGTAGGTACATCTGCACTGTGTATAATATTATTATTGTTGACTATAACACGATTGTAAATTGATACGACTTAATGATATGGTGATACGCTATTTCCGAAAAAAAAAATTATTCGTATCGACTACCGACCATTGTTTGTAAGACGGTCCCGAGTGAAAGCTCCGATATCTAAAATATATATAACGTATTTAATACCTTGTAGTCACCGGGAGAAGAAGTATATTATATTCAATTTGAAATTATTATTGTATTATTTGTTATTATAATATTACGAGTATAACCGATTAACGTCGTGTATAATTTATACTCGCCTATTATTTAATTTTTCAAATGTTTTTTACGTCTTTGGGTTTATTAGCGCCGTAAACGTCACGCTGCCGTCGAGCCTCCGCAAAATTACGTATTGCCGTGTATCATACGTGTATACGCACAAGCGCCGCGGTACAGCTGCAGACCCCGAGGACACGAAAACGCGTTTACCTGTAATTTTTTGGAACGCATTCGCTTTCTTTATTTCTTTAAGGTGTCGCCGCTGCCCATATAACTCCTTGCCTTACGACTTTACATTTCGACCGCTATATAATAATAATTATTAGCCACCGGCCGCGGCTTCATTATGATTATATTATTATTATATATGTCCGTACAGTCATGTGCAGCGCGCCTATGGTCCGGGCGAACGTGCGGAGAAAAGTGCTTTCCAACGAGAGTGTAAAAATTATTATACCAATGGCCTATGCATCTACGTTTTAATGTAATTTCGCATAACGCACCTATACCTATAGGTGTATACGCGTGTAATAATATCATAGAAAACGACGCTCGTGACGGGTTTGGATTATTAATGCCCAGGCAGTGATATTATAGAATTTTGCACGAATACTGGACATATATAATAATAATCTCGCGTACATTATTAAAGATAAACAGTATACATTAATTCTATGCGTGAATATATATAATATTCTGTAAAATTATATACTATATATGTACATAGGTACACCTATATATTATATTATATATGTAAGATACTATTATTATTGATATTATGTATTTTATATCGGACGATCGTTATAACATGGTGCTTATTAATAATATAATATGATTGCAATATTTATGCGTTATCGAGAGTCCACTGGTCCACCAGCGCAGTCGTGGTGTTTAAACTTTAAATATAATCAGTCGAGATTCAGGAAATGAATGAATTCACTTTTACTCATTCCGTATTTTCGAACGATGTTTTAATCTTTTTTTTTAATTTGCTCGAAATCTATGTGAGTTCATTAGACCAATTTTATATACACTTCCATACGTATGATGTTGTTATTATATTCACTTATTATTCAGTATTCAATGATATAGTTTACAAAGTTTTGGTTCTTAATCGTTTTGCTTTACGCATACATATAGTATATGAGTAGTATATACTTTTTGAATATTTTTTTTACCTTACTCTATAAAAACTAAAAAACGACGAATCTTCATCAATTTTGAATTAATTTTTTTCCAGTGATGTAAAAAATGAATTTTAAAAACATAAAAATAATGTTTGAGCCCGCGGTGTTATTATAAATGATTATTTCATATAATTTTCTTACAAAATATTACTTTTTATGGTTGAGTTAGTATGTATTATATTTTATAAAGATTACATCATTTTTTATTTATATATATAATATTCAAAATATTTTATTTTATATTATTTGTAAACTATTTGTTACGTAAATATTTCCAATAAAATAATGCTATGGCTTGTTGTGCCGAAAGTAATATTTAAAACGCCAAATTATCACCGGGAGCTAGCGAAAATATTTCCCAAGATGTACTATATTCACCGTTAGGATAGTAAACGTCAACCAAGCGTTAACTATTAAGTTAAAGTAGGTATACTTAACCAATAACCAAATACAATAAAATATTTTGTCAACTCGATATACGTACGCATTTAGTATTGGTATAATAATAATAATAATATGTGTGTTAGTGTTGTTATGTTCACACTGTATCATATATAAAATAATATCGTGAAGGTTGAAAGAATTATTGATAATTCGAGTTTATTGCGGGTCTCAAAAATATTGCTCTCATGCAAACACGTTGTACGAAGTCTTAACATATGCGTGTAAAATCTAATGGAATGGTTCAATTATGTTGTCTTAATTGTAGTACAAGGAATATTGTCTTAGGCGAACGTCGCGTCGGTGTCATGAACTCATTGTACTCTTCTATTCTCGTCGGAGATAATATTATAGTTATTACGAATAATATACTCGATTATTTATCGCATTGAACTGTATTCGAGTATAGATTCAAGATTTCGTCGTGATCGTTAAAAAAAAAAGTAAGAGTAAGAAAATAAGAACTAACCAACGATCGTTTTTGGAATCAAAACGAATTACAACTTTTGAATATAATATATAATATAAATCGTAAAAAAAATAATCGCGTCGCGATGTCTTGTCGTGTGATCTATCGTTATTCGTGATCCTACAGGCTACAATATATCAACTCGCGTAATCACATCACCTTCATAATAATTTATATTGGTACAGTGTAATAGCGTCTACTAACGATAAAAGCGACAGTATATATTATGATAATAATATCGCGTTTAAAAATATTGACTTCAATTATTGGGATCGGAATAATTGTCTAGACATTCTAATAGAAATATAATACATAATATTATGTAGATTGTAGGGCTTTCGGTTGCTGTTTATCGAGACCGCAGCGTCGATGACACACGTTCGTACATATTATAAGTTGTAAGTTATAAGTATTATTATAATACACGCACGACCAATACGCGAGTATCATCGCACACAAACACACACAATATGTGTATACGTATACATTGCTTCTTTCACTTTTCTCTCGTGTCTAGTCATGCGTCTCGACTCCGAGTCCGAATGTGTGCGAACGGAAACCTCCACTGTCGCCGTGTAAATCGTCGTCTAGTACACATTTTCATAACATTATACACGTGTGATATTTAAAATTATAGCTTATGGGTATGATCAAAAATATAAAATAATTTCTTCAGACGCGTTGGCAGTCCACACCCGTCCCATCTTAGCTAATATATTACATTATACATTATATTTACATTATATACCTACTCCAAACATTATTCTATAGATAGTTCATATAGCACCCGGTGCAGTGCGATAAAAGCTCGCATCGTAATAGTCATATTAATTCGTCGGTTAATAGGCCAACTGATGTACCCCTCACTTTTTACGAAATCGGTGTTTCGATTGAATTTGATTATATTATATATCAGGGGTGGCCAAATCGCGTCTCGCAAGCCGCATGCGGCTCTTTCATCGTATCGTAACATTTTTACAAAATTTTTTTTTTATATGAGTATGTATTTTAATATAATAATATGACCTTTATATATATATATATATATATATTGGCTCTTCTATATTTATTAATATATTTGGTGGCTCGCGAGTCTCTTCTGGCCACCCCTGTTATATATTATGTATCCCTCAATAACTGCAGTAATGGTTGGTGGAAGGGGTATTTGATAATTGGATTTAAGAAGTTCGAACGTCATATAGTGACCCAAAGTCTAATATTTTAAATCGAACGAGTCATATAGTGTTGATTCGACTCAACAACCGCGGTGCAAATAAATTTTAAAACCAATTTTCTTATCGAATTTCTCTAGAGTTTAATGAATAATTGTTTTAAATTGAGTGACGTTGACGCACCGTTGATAAATTTCAAATTTATCACCCGGAAGTCGTATCGCGTATATACCATTAGCAATTAGCATATACCATAAATAATCGCGGTGCGTGAAAAGATTAAATTCGATTCAATACAAGAACATACTTTTATCTATTTAACTTACCGCATTAAACGCATTCATTGACTTGCTAAGACTCGAAAATAATATTTAACCGACGTGGTAATAATAGAGAGCGTAGTTTCCGGTCTGCAGACTGTACTGTGTTAACTTTATACGTACAATTATACGCACGGTTACGACTGCAATTAGGGTTTGTTCACTAAATGTCTAAATATATACTCGTATTATGTATTATTCACATGTATTAAATACATATTTTTCAAACTATTAACACAAATTACATTACCGCCTATTGGCAAACCTATGCTGGCTCTTATCATAATATTGTCATATTATACACACGTCCCCTCTCGCGGACTCCGCGCAAGGTTAATGTCGCCGTCATATAATAATTATAATATGTATAAAAAATGAATGGCTTTCACTGGGTGCGGTCGTTCAACTCGAAGTATTAATTTTTTATCTTATAAACGCACATTACAGTATAATGGCCTATACATACCGTGTATGTATTTTACGCGGGTCACATTAATTACGCTAACCGTGTGCTGCAGTTCTGCGCCAGTGTGTAGTATTGTGTCAACGAGTAGGTCGTTTCGTAATACTTGTAGCAGCCACACGCTCACCGGCCGAAGTTTGACCGCGCATCATAAACATAATATAATCGCATATTTAATTAACATAATAATAATATTATTATATTGCGTAGCTGCAGTACGAGTAAGTTGCGAAGGCTATACAAGAGGTGGTTTTGTACCTTTCGTCGCAATTCGCTCGCCAGTCACCAGGCAAAACACACTCGCGTTTTTTTTGATGACACTCGAGATGTCTGCAGTGTCGTCATTTCGTCATATTCATTACACCCACCACCGATTCAACAGTATTTATATGGTGGGTAGAAAGTGCACGAATTAGGGGGTGACTATGGACACCGACGATATTAACAAAACGATATACATATTATAGTTTTTATTATTTTACGGGTTGTGTGAACCGTCTGAAATAATGAGCCTTGTAAAAGTATAAGTTATATTAGTTACCACTTGAGGAAAATGAGCAGAATAAGTAAACTATAATATCTTAAAATCACATCGTACTATCGTAGCTGTTATATAGAGTGATGTATATCTAATGCATATTATAGGTATATTATAGTGTCCTTTTGTAATAATAACTATCATTGTATACCATATAAAAAAAAGTAAATATCATCGAATTACCGAGACAGCCCACACACTATGCCGTGGTGTGAATATTGTTTTTATTATAATTTTTAATTATTATGAAAAGATAAAAAATATTATGGGAAATACTCGTAAATACGATTATGGGCTCCAGTTAATTTTACACCATGCCCACTATTGTTCAATGTTCAGTTACGTTTTTTGATATCAGTTGTATGATTGTATAATATTACAATCATAAGAAATAAATTGTGTATAATATTATTTTTGAATAATGAATTAACATTATTTGAAAATATGTTGAGTAACACACGCTTTGAACCGAGTGTTAAAATAAGCCTTATTTATAAAAACTCGTTTAAATGGTAAATTCTCATAGGTATTAAATAGCTAAGACGATTTGCAATGTTGTTTTTTACGATTCATAATATAGTAAAAATAATATTATATATTATAGAACTACTACTACACACAATATATATATATATATATTTCAACTTCATCAACACTATAACTAAAAGCAATAAATAGCGATAAGAAATTTAATGATCGATTGCTGTCTTATTGAATAAAAAGCATATAGCTTATAAGTATATAGTTAAAAATAATCCTTCTTATGCGTTTTAAAATCACATGTATAAGTATTGATAAAATGATTTCGCATATTATGGTTGTTTGAATATTGTATGAAAATAGAAAAGAGTTTTATCCCTTTGATCACGTGCGATGAACTTTACTTCCGTTACAATAGATTTACAGATTTAAATGGTCACTTTCCGCCCACCATTATGCCTATACGATTTATCTATTTTTTTTTTTTTTTTTTTTGAGTACACGACAAATGCATTATTACTGTTATCATAATATTATTGTTCACAATAATAAAATATAGTATGTACTTTCACTCGATAGGAGACACTTATGAAAAAAAAAAGGGTAGGTATATTTAATTCAATCATCGATCATTATCGAGATATTTGTGTGACTATATCTGTGTATGCATTGTATTGCATTGACTGCACCGACCTTCCCTCCACACTACCATAGGGCGAGGGGGGATGCGTGTATAATATATATTTATATGTAATGTGTTTGTATGGTGTCTCTCTTTCTCCACGAGCCGCATAAAAACGTTGGTATAGGGCGGCTCGCGACCTCAAGGTAGCCACTGTGGTTCATGCTTTATTTATGATTAGAAATCACTTTTTATCGTGTAATACGGGATGCCAATCTCCATGCGTATCTGTGTTTGTGTGTGCGTGTGATTATGCGTACACATATATTTATTATATACATATTTGTGTGTGTGGCAGGCTGCCCTAAACACGTTACGAAACACACTTGATAGATCGGTTCATTGATATTCGTTATCGGCCCCTTATAATGTTTGTAGAAGGAAATCAAGTATGTAGTGCTTTCTCGTTATATCAATCCATTACGGTAATGTACGATTTTTTTGGATTGTAAAATTGTTTATTTGTCATGCAGTTTGTGTTGGCGTCCTCCAACAAATTATCAGCAAACGATAATAATATTTGTAATTTTTTACGATTGATTTAGTAATAAAATAAATCAAATACATGTTTATGTATAATGTATTTAATTACATTAATGTAAATAATTTATAGTATAATTATACGTACCTAGTTACTCATAAATTCGGTCGATTGACTATCAGTGTATAGACTAGGTATAGACATAATATATTACATCGTTTTAATTTCATTACAACATTTTTACTGTTAAAGTTCTGTTAAATGTTCTAGAAGACCTGTAATTATAAATATTTTCTTTCATTTTGTAGTAGTTATAAAAAAATTGAAACTGTAGGATATTCTATAACTATTGGTGTATAGTTATTAGTTATAGTTATAGTTTTCTTTTTATCAATGATGTTATGATTGTGAAATTATAAATTGCGATCTTGAAACATTGCATGGTAGTTCAACATTACAGAACTACAGTTGCGTCCTAGCAAAAAATAGATTATAGGAAGTGATAAGTATTATTTTATCCCCAAATTCTGCAAAAAATATTTCCAATACTATTTTTATCAAACACATTAAATATCTATTTAGTTATAAATAATATAAGTCATAAAAATTAAAAAATTAAATGTTTGATAAATATTAAATAGATAATAGATAGTTTTGACTATAATAATAATAGTTTTAATGAGGGGAAGGGGTTTAATCACTCGGGGGTTTATAATAAGATATGTCAAATGTATGATCCACATAAATTTCTATCAATTGCAACCTATGCCTAACCTATCTCTATATGTGCAATGTACGAGTATATTGAACATATATCAGGGTGGCAGTAAGCGCAATAGTAGGTGGACGCTTAACTTAAATGTTTAATTCACATACATTTTTTTTTTCATTTTTTCGTCTTTGATAGAATCCAATTTATATTTGATCTTTTTTTGGGAGGCATAAATTAATTTTTATCTAGATGTCGATATTTTTTTAAAATCACTTAAACTCTATAAGAAACTTATTTCCGATCCCGACTCTATATGACGGGCATTAGTGCATTACTTAATATTTTAAATACTATTATAAACACAGTTGGATTTTAATTATAAAGTTTTCAAATAGTATATAATATGTATAGATAATATCATTTTGAGAATATCTTTATGCAGCTAATAAAATGAATGTTAAACAATAGCAATGAAGTAGTTTTTTTCTTGTTACTTCTAACCGTTCATAAATAAATCTAATAAAAACTAATGCAATAATATTAATAATAATAACAATAGGCAATTATGTGATAATCGTATCGTGTCATTATCATTAAAATGATAAGTAACTACACCGCCTTATACAAATGGGATTGTCATACGAAAAATTATCGTTATATTATATACAAACGAACACTGTAGTCTGTATAAGACTGTGTTACCTAGTTGTTAATATGTACTATAAAATTATACTGCACACACGCATTAATATATTACATACTACATACAGGAGTAGTTAGTAGTGGGGGTTGCTGAAGTCTGCAAAAGTAAAATAATATTATTTAAATAATTCTCTATCTCTATGCAATTATTGTTATGCAAATATATGTACATAACCTATGACCGTGCCCAACCGCCAACCCTGACACCCAGAAAAAGTGTTTAATCGTTGAAAAAAAAATATTTATGTATAGGTAGGTGTATATTAAATAGTATAAAAATATAAATTCATAATTTGAAATTCCAATAACTTGCTTTAAAATTAAAACAATAAAAAATGTACGTGGTACCCTATAAGATAATATTTTGAAATTTGAAAACAATTTACTCTAATATTAAAAAAACAACAGAGTAAATGGATCGTTATAAACGTGAAATTTACTATATTATACGTTATGTAAGACGAAGACAATATTTTTGAATATACATAAAATGCGTCTTAAACGAACAAATAATCAAAATTATAATACCTTTTTAGGTCCCTTAGCAAATACCATCAGCCATCAGTGTGGAAATATAAACATTTAACAATTATAATTTGAATAAGTACAATACTCACTTAACTGCGAGTAATTTAACAAAACATTGTTTGAAATGTACTATAATGTAGGTGTACCACATAAATATTGGAATTTATTACAAACGTATTTTGTTAACCTTTCGCCTACATAGAACATGATGTTTATATGTGTAATTACTAATCTATAGATGATAAAGTGTATGTAATACTCGTGTGTGTCGTGTCCGAGCGTGTAGACCAAATAAAAAAACTTAAAAAACTAATTAACGAGTATTGGACCTTCTCCCTTAAAAAATTCATGGGCGAGCCACTGACGTAATCCTTTATTGGGTCGATCGGATAATCACACATAAATCCGGGCGATGTCGTTATATTTACGGTTTTGAACACTGTCGGGAGTCGTGTGTACACAATTATATCCGTATGATATGACTATTATAAGGTCTACACGACACCGGCGGCAATAACAATAATAATAAAAAATAACAACAATAATAATAATCACAATAATATAACTACAACAAGTAAGTAATAACTACAAAGATAATAGCATAATACTATCCGCGTTATTGCACGAGCCGATATCGTGTAGTACTCGTATAATAATGTAACGTGCGCGCGTGTGAGAATCGACCGAGTTGGGGACCTATCCCAACCGGTGGCACTCATCGCCGAGAGTGAGAGCGAGAATTTTGAGGCGATTTCAATACATTGCACGATAGGAACGGACGGACTGACCGGCGACGGACAGGCGCACGCGAGCTACGCGGCGACCGCACATTTCGAATTTATTTTTTTTAGACACGTTTCGTTCGCCGGTGCACGTGGTCGTGTCTATTATTGGTTGTGTACACGAGACGTCGCTTCAATACCGCCGCCGCGGTCACTTGTTAGCGTTTTGTTGTATCAAGTTCGAAACGCCGTCGTAGATAATAAAATATTACGCTTCGTAGAAACGTGCGCATTCTGCGCGTATACCGACGTTGTTACCGCCGCGTTAAGATGTCCGAAACAATTATAACACAGTAAATTAACGTATTATACTGTAAAATTATAACCAATATATGTGTAGTCGGAATTTTTTTTATATTTACAAACTATACGTCGTGTACTATCGTAGTGTTGTGCGTCTTCGCATCTATAATACGCGAGTGAACATGTCTGGAGATTGATTAAAAATTAAAAATTCAGTGTTTCTGCAGTGTATGGCTGTGTGTGTGTGTGTGTGTGTGTGTGTATTGTTCTTATATTTTACCTCTTAAACGTTTCGAGTGCATCAATAATTATTATACTATCGTTGGCACTTTATTGACGGATTATGGATTGCATGCCGTTGGGATTTAAACAGAAATCGTTTCTAAAATGTTAGTACACCATTATCACTTTGTCGCATGATATTTTACCATTTTATTTTATTCAATTTTTGGAATAATTATTACGAGTATAATATACATACTTTTAAATTATTATATTATAGAGTAATTTAACTATAATATTATGATTCCACTTTAACTTAAAGTGTGTATACTGTATACCTAACTATACAAATTATCAACTTAGTGTTTATATTATAAATACGTTATGTAGTAAATTAGTAACCACGAACGTAAACAGCGAGATTATCCGTATTAATGGACCTATTTTCTAGGTTCAATACTCCTCTAAGTTTTTAATGTTATCCATAGGTATATATTATCTATTAGTTGACCATAAAACATTATCTTTATGTTATTCCCTCTCTAACCCCATCGCTTCTAAAATTATGTTGATTACTGAACCATTACAACGGATACATCAATAAATGGGAATCGAAAACGTCGAGCTATACATTTATTTTGCTAATTTAATCAAATTTTTGGATTTTTTTTTTTGAGACTATATTGTATTAATATATAACGAATACCAGCATATTATACAAACATAACAGATAAACTATTATTTTAATTATGAGCGAATATGTATTAATATTATATACCACGAACTGTATTTTGTTTTATTATAATATTTTAACAAATCATTTTTTTTTCTTTCTATTAATTATTACATTTTAGTGAATATTATAATATATAAATATGCTTTTTGTCTAAAAAAAGGTATTTTATATACAACTAAGTGATTTGCATTATTTTATTTTGAAAGTTAATAAAATATACTAAAATAACACGTAATAAGGGTTTTAGTTGCATACAGAGATACTATGGATAGTGAATATTTGTTAAAATATCTACACAAAAAGTGAAATTTTGTAATTTGTTTGTACGTATAATAGTTACTTTTTACTAAGTACTTAAACATAATTTCCCTGCAGTGGACAATATATGCCTACCTTTAGCTACAGATTGTATGTATTTACAAAACAACAATATTAAATAAATTAAATAATCAATTAAAAACAATTCTTTTTGTACTGGGAAATTCTAATGACATATTATAGAATTTGAATTATAGTTTTTACTCATAAAATTATGTTGTGGTTAAAGTTTTCAGTTAATTAATGCAGTTGTATATCATTTAAAATAGAAAGCTTTCATAAACAATCAAATATGATTTACCGTTATCCTAATAGATCGATATTGGCAAATTTCTATTAAATAATGTATTATACTTGGAAAGTCAATTTTGTCTCGTCAGAGTTCAAATCGTGTCAGCTGGAAAGGTAACAGGACCGCCGTCGATTCGAATATGCCCAGTGAACAGCAGGATAAGGATAATGTTACCGATATAGTAGAAAGTGTGTGGACGGTGTGTTATAATTTAATATATAATGAAGTTAATAGAGTATTAATGTGTATATAAAATTATTTTACGCTCTTCTTCCATAACTGTTGATAGTAATATCAATGCATATTCATGCATATAATATGTATATCGACAGTAGTTATAATTGTGTAAATAAGGCTTATATATTGACCTAGACAATACTTACACAAATTGTCCTTGACCTTATGTGGAAACCTTCCTTATTGTTATAATTGGTGTAGGTACGAACGTATAGGATCTAAACTATTTAATTTCATGGAATAACATCCGTTATGTTTTGTCGTAGTACACAATAACCGATACAGATGAGTCACGTATCATAATTTCCAACACGATTAGTATAACCTGCCTACACGACTACTCCTACTAGTGAGATCTACAATACTATATGACCCATTCACGTGTAATCGTAATCAAAAACACTACTCATATAACGTGCACAGAGCCCATGTGTATGTAATCATCGGTCAACTAAAAAATTTCAATACTCGATGCCCAAAGGTTCATTATTCTCTCCGTGTCCCAGTTGAGAATATAAAATGACCGAATTAGGCTTACGAGGGTTATCAAATGTTATCCAGACTTATCCTCACATAGTCTCGTGACTAGTATTTCGTGTACAGGTTTTAATGCGTCTCGCTCTCAACTTTAATGTTTACTTCTTGACTTACTATTGTTTTTAGGTTCTGTTTATTGATGAACTTCACAAAAATGTCTGTTCCATAATATTGTGTAATATTTAGGCCTGTATATTGTTTAATATTATAATATATCGTAGTTATAAATTATAATATGAAATACGAGTTACGACCATTAAATAAAAAAAGCAAATTTATAAAAATATTATGATTTTTGAATTTAATTAAGTAAAAATTTTTAAGAAAGTAGAACGTTTTAGTAGTAAAAACCCGAAATTTCTAAAAATTAGTCACAAATATCAATATAAATATAATAATATCATGTTGTAACTTATTAATGTGTGTATATATTAGGAATGAGTATTAGGTGGAAAGGTTATACTTTATAACCGACTCTATTAAATGTTATGTTTTTAAAATGTTTATAAGAAAATTATCAAAAAAAAAGGTTTATTAGACCATTCGGATGGTTGGACTTTATAAACTTCAATAAGTTTGAGTTGCTCATCCCTAAAATATTTTATTGACTTCTTCACACGTTTAGGTAATATATATAGGTATATAGGTATTATATATTGTAAAATATACTTTTCTAATATGTACACCTATAATAGGTCATGTGGTTATATGTATCCGTCAGTGGTTATGTATTATCGGGCTCATAAACTTATATTTACGTATTATAAGTAATATACCCTTATATATTTTTACATGTTGGTTCGTTTTCATGATATGTTCATGATTATTTAGTCGTCGTAGTAAGTCGTAGTCATGACGCAGTAGTGGGAGTGTGGGACTGCATGGGAGCATCATAGACGTATCTCAAGACGTATATATTTTTCGGGTCGCCCGCAAGAAAGAGAAAGCGCAAACCACCGCTGCTGCCAGTGAACGAGAAATAATATTTATTATTACAATGCAAATACACGTTTTGTAGTGGAAGGGGTGATGTACAGTATGATAATAATAATAAAATGTATAACATAATATCACAATATTTGGAAATTCGTTGGTCTTCGCCATGCGGATTTCGGGCAACAATGATGCGGTAAAATCGCGATAGAGGACGTCTCTTGGCTGGAACGGCTGACGCACGCGTGTGTATAGCAGACAAATAGGCGTCACAGCGACTGCGCTCGACCACGTGAAACGCGCCCTCGCCATCATCTCCCTGACAACCACCACCCAATAGTAGCTAGTCTTCTGTGAATATCTAGGGTGGCGTATATTATATTAGCGCCAATCGAAATGTGGAGATGGGCGGCATCAAAAGGCTCTACAAAGCTTTAAACGCGTATTGATGCGTTTATTAAATTGATGACAGTAATGGTTCAATATTAAAGATTTGTGTAAAAAAATTAAAAAAATCAATATTTTACAGATTATGAAATATTAAAAACATTCAAAAGAAACCTTAAAATAATAATTATTTCAATAAATATTCTTATATATTGTATATGTATAATGTATTAATGTATATACTATGTAATATATATTTTATACTTTTCGAAAACCGAATGTTAAATTTTTACTGTTAAAAAAAGCATCATGCATATAGATGTTTTATATAGATAAATAAAAAAAAATGCTGTTTGTTGAGAATCGCATCATTTGAAAACGGCTGCGCCGAATTGGCTAATTTTTTCAAAACATGTTTGGAATCTCCTAATAAGATTTTATAATCTCTAAACCTTAAGTTAGGTTATTTAAATTTCAATATTAAATAACTTTTATCGTTAATGACACTATAATACATAATGTAATAAATAATATAAAATATATAACTGCTAATTTTGCGTGTACTGTTTATACATCGTAAATACTACAGTATACATCATATTATATTTATTTGTTTCTGTGTTTGTAAGAGGTTAATTTATAACTAAAAGATACACGATATGGCTATTATATTTACATATAACGAGTAACGACTATAAGGTACTTTCGTTTTCAATTAATAAGCTTAATGTAATCAGTATCAATATGAATATATATTGTAATTTAATTTTTCGATTCATTAATAGTTATAGTAGATTAGTTAAAAGATACAATTAGATTTCTTAACAATTTAAGTTCATATAAAAAATAAACTTATGATTAAGTTGAGAAAATAAGCCATATTTATTGAATGTATGCAACTACGAAGTACCAGCTATATTCATATAATATATGATTAGTTATGCAATACATTTTGGACCGGAAATTGTACGTATAGGTAGACCGTTTATGATCAATGAAATATTGCTGCAGGCCTGCAGATAGTGTTGGGTATACTGGGTGGTTCTTTTACGATAACATACGTTTGATGTTCTGAAGCGGAACAGTAAACCAACATTTTGCAGGTTATCTGAATATCATTTTACTCCGCTCACCGTACTTTGAATACATAAAAATGTATTAGCTTTAAGTACACAAATAGCGTATAGATCGACAATTAAAGTACTTAATATAACGTAAATATAGAAATATAGAATACATTAGAATAATGCTTAAATATTTAATACAATTATACAAAATATTCATATGAGAATGAACTGTAGATGTCGTGATATTAGTAATCATTGAATAAGACGGAGTGATAATTAAGTTACCATATAATGAGATAGATAATTTGAACTGTGGAATATGATGTTTGTGCAATACGGGAGGAAATTGAAAGGATTATTTAATGTGAAAAGTTTTAAAATACATTTGAAAAACTGTTATTTTATTTCGATTAAAAATTATGTAAAAAAAAAAATATTTTCTACAACTTTAATAGATTTTGAAATAGTTAGTGTCCAGTAAAATAATTACCCTATATATTCATGACATGCTAACATGTAAGACTCGACGATTACATTTTTTAATTATTATATCTAAAAATAAAAGCTCACCAATTACTAAAATGTACATTTATTACATTTATTAATATACTTATAATATTTATTAATAAAACATATTAAAAAAATATATATATAGTATATATTCTTTATATATATAAAAGACAGGCCTTTTTTATGCACATATTTTGTGATGATGCTATTTAACTTTTTTCCAATTTTTTCCACAGAACTGTTTCAAATACAAATAAATGTAGAGCCTGAAAAATGATAGATCGAGGCTTACAAGCAACATGGTACTTTCGTACCACTAATTTGGTGTTCAATAAGAAAGCATTTTACGGTATTCGCATTTTAAAGTGGTGCTTACACATTTTTTTTAGAAAATGGTCAATGAAAATGTCTAAGTTTTGAACACCGTTAAACTGAATATCAAATAGTAAATTAATCAAAGTTTGAATCATATTATAGAATTGGCATTTTTAACTGGCAACGAAGTGCACGGGGTCAGCTAGTTATTAATAAATTAAAATATATTTTGTACATTTATAATACTAAAATTAATGAACATAAAGCTAAACACATTTTTTTTACTAAGCTAAATATATAGCAGATATGGACTGTATAGAATATCTATAAAACCAAAATCTTTCTAATAATTTTTAACATTTTCTTGTGATTTGTCGTTAAAATTAAATATTGACCGTTTTGATTTCAGGTAGCTTATTTAGTACCAATTTCTGGGATCATTATAACGATTATCAAGACGTACACCGACATGCTAAAGAGTAAGTACATACAACAGTTTTAATATAAATAAGTACAAAATAGTATACATAAGTATGTTAAGAATTAGGTAAAAAACTAATTTCACGATCGAAAAATAAGTTTTGTGAGTAAAGGGTGGACTCGTAAAATCTCATAAATCTTAACGCATCATTTGTTATAAATTTTGATAGTCTAATCTGGAATTACAATGTATACTAGCTAGCAAGCTAGCCACGTAGTGCAGTTAACTATATAAATATATTTTATAAGTTAAATAATTTATTAAATAATATACATATTTAATATTTATGCATAATGTTGATAATTATAAACATATATATAGGCTTATTGTATAATTTAAATTGTATTAAATCTTAAGAATCATTAATTTATTTACAGGTTGCTGCGCGAAAAGTCTGTGTTGGATGAGGATTTCGTAGCGTTTTGCGTGCAACGAAAAGGAGCGGCCAAAAACTCTTTGCGGCACATAATCGATTTTCCGGTAAGTGCTCTTTTATAAAAAAAAATAAAGTTTAAGTTATTAGTTAATAAATAATAATGATAATCGAAATATCAAATCAGCGTTACAAATACATGTATCTGTGTATAATGTTATAATAGCGTAATAATAATAGATTTACCTATATTACCTATATTATGTATTAAATATTAATAGTATCAATGTAACATACAACATCTATATGATATTGTTATTACAAATCTAAACTCTAAAGTATAAAAATGTTTTAATGTGAATACCTACTTTAAAAAAGTAATTATTATTATTATTACCTATTTCATATTTGTTTCAATTGAATAACGAGTAACTAATTGAATGAGTATAAAAATTATTTTGTTTTATATTGATACTGCTTCCCCTATTTAACACAAGTTAAAATCAGTAAAATCGTTAATCCAATCTGCGTTTTCAGTTGTATAAAAATCGAATAATTTCGATTTCATATAGTTTTGTTATAATGTATATGTACACTAACACTACTATATTATGAGAGTTATAGAATAGTGACAATATGTGTATTTATTTAGTGCGAATGCGTATATAATATTATAATATTAAAGCCATAAGCGATATTATATAAGTTATATCACTGTCATTCTGAGCATAATATTTTCGTGGGCGACTTCGATAGCAACTGCGATCATCGGATGAATACTATATATCATTATAATTAACTAATGGCTATGGCACTATGACAGTATAGCGTTTTATATTATTAATTATTATTACGCAAACGGTGCTTTGCCTCAACGAGCGTGAAGTTCCCTTCCCTTCCGCCACGCTAAAACATCTGCGTAAAACTTTTGCATGTAAAACATCCTAGGACTCCAGTACAAACGAGTCCGGGCGGCTCCTCCTTGCGACACTACTAAAATAGGGTCACACCGCTGTAGCTCTCATGGGTTGTTCACCGATTACATATCCTAATAATATTTATCAATAATAATAACATTTTATTACACACCCGTAAATTGACTGACGATGTATAATTATAAATTATATACGTTTAATAATATTTTATTCAGACACAGAACAGACATTTTAGTATTACATTATTTTTATTTAAAACTACGAAGAGTACAGTAATAATATTTATAAAACCAAAAATGTATAAATATTTACAATTCTAACTATATAAATTAATTTTTTTTTTTAAAGCTAAATTAATATAACAGCGACAGTCAATCAAACTAGTTTAGTTTTTATTTCTCAAGTTAGAAATTAGAAAACTATTTAATTAGTAGAGTTAAATAAAATAATTAAAAATAAACAAATTTCTCAACATAACCTTTTCTGCTAATTAATGCCAACCTTTGTAATGATACAAGTTTAAAGTATTATATTTGTATCTGTATCTACTGAGTATAGAACGTGTTTAAAAACGTATAGATACGTAGATGTAAATTTACAGCAGCAAGTAATCGTCTTTATGATTTAACAGCCACCAATAATGAACCTCTAATAAAAACCGGAGAACTCTCTCATTGCGTAATAATTATTAGTAGGTTTAAAGTGTATCTTGTCTTTGACACATGATGTGTTAAATTTGAATTTAATAGTAAATCATTGACCATTGTATATGAAATACAATTCTGAGCGATGCCTGGATGAATCAGCATTCAGGATCAACTTGTATTTTATTCATATTATTAATAGTGTTTTCTTCGTTGGGTAGGTTGAACCATTTTACTTTTATAATGTACATATGGATAGATAGCAAATTATGTCATGTTCAGCAACTAGATTATTACTTCTTTAGACGGCAGAGAGATGGGGTTGTATTAATAAATGTTTTTTTTTAGAATATCCAACTGCGATGGATTATTATTCACTTTTGGTATTATCAATTATCATACAGGTGTGTGATAATAGGTACCTGTCTATAAATTTGTATATATTAGGATGCGGAGACTCAAATTAGCTGCTAAATTTGTTATGGAAGGATTTGCATTTCGCATACATTGGTTGTGCGATGATTGCTGGTTTTTGTCTGCTCATATTATATGAGGTGGAAAAATTGAATCTTCTGATATTATATGTGTCTACTAAATATAATATAATCCTATTAAATATAACAAAAATTATAAATTACGACATTGAAATTAAAAACTTATTTTGATACATGATGTTTGAACAATTTTAGAACCACTTATATATTTATTACCTAACTAATGGGATGCAACTAAGTACTAGACCCTTTTCGTTTATGATAAAATTTAAGGTAAGTACGCCGGGAGGCAACTCGATATAGTCGGGAGGCAATTCGTATAATAATTATGGACCTTTTTGACTTCGGGAGGCAACTAGTGTGCTCCCATTATAATGAGTTACCAATATTATACGTAATATAATACGTTTAACTGCTTTACTGGTTACCAGATGACCAAAATAATTTATTTTTCCTCGGAGATAAATGTATGTTATTCAATCAACCATTTAAAAGTTATTATTATTTTTTTTGTTTATTTACGTAGGTATTACTTTATATTTTGTTCAAAAGAAAAAACTAATATAATCATTTATTATGTTTCTATAAAAAAGAAAAATTAGTTATAAAATACCGAAAAATAATAAAAATATTGAAAAAAAAATTTTAAGAAAGAAACAAAATATAAGGAAAGGGCTTATTCGATCAAATCAATTAAAGATGGCCGGATTAAACAAATTATATTTTATTATTGTAACAGGTCAATAGTCCTTCTTAAGATAGGTCGTGTCACACGTGTTTTAATGTATAATTATCATTTACTCATAATTTTTACGTAATAAACAAAATTAGAAGTAATGACCAATAATATTAGGTATAAGATCAGAACATCAATATATAAAAATGGAAAATAAATTAATAGGTAATACACACTATTTTAATTTTAAAAATAAGCAAAATTTAGATTAAATGAGATAAATTCAGCAAATTTATAATTGCAAATTTTATCATGTAATTATAGATTTTATATATTAAAAAGTAACCAATCAATTAAAATAATGAAATTGTTTCTGTTCGCGCACTTATCAATATAATCTAAAAATCCCACATTAAGCTCAATAAATACCTAATCATCATACTGTTGATTCATATACATGTATAAATCCCATAAACTCTCATCCTCATCTTCATCATCGTAGTATAATGATCCGTGTTTTTCTGTAGAACCAGGATCGGTTGTTGATTGAGGCATATCTGTAATGGTTGTAGAAGTAACAGGTATAGTAGAGATTTCTGCAGATGGTGTAATTGTAGAACCAGCAACGGTTGT
>VUJU01003105.1:0-29241 GCA_009835225.1 Aphis craccivora | reverse complement strand
TTTTTTTTGAAGTGTCAATAAAAAAATTTTGGATGACCAAAAGGTTTTGAAAATTTAATACAAGGTTCCTTATAAGTTGTTATAATTGCAGTTGAAAAAAATTAAAAATTGCTAGTCACAATTTTTTTTTTTTAAAAGCGTTTATAGTTCAAATTTTTACGAAATCTGTCGAAAACGCGAAAATTTGCAAGTAATTTTGAAGTTGAAAAATCATATATGTTTATAAATAAGGATTAAAAATACAACACTAAGTTTTCCATAAGTTTTCCTTCGAGTAGCTATAGAGAAAACTAGTAGCATCATTATAGGAAAAATTTTAAGTGCGTTTGAATTTTAAATTTTCACGAAATAGCGTAACAATAACGATTTATCTCCAACGATTTAAAATATTTGTTATTATTCAAAAAGTATAAGTCGTAGATACTTGAAAATTTTATCAGTTATTAAGATTTGAATTTTCTTTACGTGATTTAAATTTCAAAATATTTTAATTTTTTTTTGAGCTATTTATAGACAACTGAAATTTTCAATTTTTCTGAAAAAATTTTTGAAGTGTCGATAAATTTTTTTAGTCCAATAAAAATATTTGAAAATTTAATACAAAGTTCCTCATAAGTTATTCTTATAGTAATTATAAAATTATAAGAATATATAGGCACAATTTTTTTTTATTAGCATTTGAAGTTCAAATATTGACAAAAATTCGTCAAAAGCATGTATACTTGCAAATTATTTTGTAGGTATGATTCACAAAAATTTTTGTAGGTATAAATAGCTAAGAGTTGAAAATTTAAAACAAGATTTTTCATAATTTTAGTTTACAATAATTATAAAAGAACTTAAATTTTGGTGTATTCAGGCCATTAAAATATAAGCCACCTTTTTCACTAACCACTGGAAATTATATCCTAGGCTGACAAATTATCTCCGTTCAGAATCGTTTTTCGTATACCTATCAAAGGATTCAAATTTAACACTCCTATATATATAATAATGATCCATATGGCACATGATTCATACATAATGTACAGCAGAGCGGTACCCACTTACCCACTTTTTTTTAAATTGTACTATTTCATATTATTAATTTAATTATTATTCTCGAATTTTATACTCATACATCAATAGTTGACTGTAAGAGTGATAATATTGTACAGGATACTAAAGGACTAAATTCACTATGGAAAATCGTATTCATTAACGTGGCTCGATCACTTTTTTTAAACATTGACGGGGACTGAACAGCTATGGTTGTCAATTTACACTAATATATATTGTATATATAGAATTATTTATTAAAAATTAACGATACATTTATTCTTATCTAAATGGTTTAGACTATATACAAATGTTTATAAAATTACTCAATTTATGTTAATATATATATATGTAATCCACATTTCCTTTAGAAGTTAAACAAATTGTTTTTCTATACGAAATAAAAATATAGACTTATAGCCTCATGAAAGGCTTGGGTCTGTTGTTATTTTATTTGACCCAAGTTCATTTTTAGATGTTTGATATCACTTACTTCGTACCATATAACACTGTTGGACCTATTACAGGTACACTGTTTTTAAACTTAACGATTTAAATAAGACAAAGATATTATTATCTAATTTTATTATAATTAAAAATAAAATATCTGTAAAATTTGTAAAGATAAATTAATTCAATTTAATATAATAATTTTTACTGATGATTTAAAATACTTTGTTCAAATTCCAAGTATACTTATATATAATATATATTATATATTTTCTTTTTTAAAAAGTATTTTATAAATAATATATTCGTGAGTATTTTAATTTTAATTAAATACTTTAAATCGAGTACTTAACAAATTTTTTTTCGTTTGTCATACTGCAGGTCTTATAATTGACTCGTAGATGTTTAAAGTAGGTATAAACAAATTATGATTACAGAACAACACGGCAGCGATGAGCTTGTATGGCGCTGGCGGAGGCAGGAAACCGTGGTCATCATCGTCATCATGGTCTTATCACGACGACACCGGTATTGGTTATTCGTCAGCCATAGACCGTCGCGTCGGCGGTACCGGCAGGCAGGCAGCCGCTCTGTTAGGTGGAGCCAGCGGCGTGGTGGGTCTCGGAGGTCTGGACACTCACCACTACCGCAGCAGTGGCGGGGGTAGGACGATGAGTGCCGCGAGATCGCTGGGTGGCGTCTATGACGGTAACAGTCTGCTATACCGTTGTTCGACCAGTAATGTGTAAGTGTGTTATAAAATAAATTACACCGCTATACATGTGATGTGATTTATGTAAATTGGTGCCAAATCCTATAAAATTAAGTTCTATAAAATGGTTTTCTGTCATATTAAACATATTTTTATAAAGAGAGTTTTGTATAACATTGAAGTTATAATTTTTAATCTATCTATACAAGTTGGGTGAATAATAAGAAACGTTCAATAATAAATGAAAAGAACTACCTATAACTGGTTAAACTTGATTTTGAAATGTTTTCATAATTGTATGCACTATGCATTTTTAATGTTTTATAAATTATTTTAGTAGTGTATTCTATATTATTTTATTAAATGTGTAACATAATACTCATATTATAATGACAAAATAAAATAAATGATAGAGTAGATATTATATAAAATTCAAATATTAGTCTCGATTTTACATATATTATACTCGGTTCATGATAGAATTCTATTAAGTTTGCTTGATATTTTTTAATACAATTTTTATAGTATTAGATTTAATTTTTTAAAACTTAGTTTAATACAATTTTGTACCTACTTAACCGATTTAATAGTAAGTTCAGTCAGAAAGGAAATACTGAGTTTGAGCAGATTAATATTATATATTATAGTGGTTAAAGTTCGTATTTAGGTATAAAAGTGTGTTTGACAATGATAAATCATCGTTATCACGTCCACCATCTTCCATCCTAAAAATGTACTTTTTTTATTATGAAATTAATATCATTCATACTGCATGTTGATCTATTTGGGAATAAGATTATGATTAATAATATATTAATAAGATTATGAATACCACTTTCCCACTATTTTTATTTATTTATTTAAATTTTATATGATACATTATTATTATTATTATCATCACATTATTAGATGGAGATATAAGTTAGAATTAAAAAAATATTGGAAAACCGCATTGTCAAGTAAAACTAATTTATTAGTTTGATCGTATCGATGTACGATTATCAAACAGATGAATATGGTAGGTATCGTGTACCTAGATTTAGATAACAGATTTATTGAGTGGGTCACTGCAGTAATGTATATCTTAAATTTGAATTTAATAATAATTTTTGCCGGAACTATTGCATTTATTATTTATATCATATTATAATCATATACGTAAACGATTTAAGACTACACTAATAATATTTTCGAAATAATACAAAAAAATAACTAAAATATTATTATGTTTTGTTTAAGTTTTCAATTTCATCAATACTTGAATTTTCAGCATATGTTTATAAAAACAATTATGCTTATGTATTTTTTAATATTTTAAATCGCTATAAGAACCAACCAACGCGCAATTGTATTATATTTTCAAGTTTCTTGACTAAATATAATTTGTTTTTCAACATTTATAGAAAAAACTAAAAAATGTAGGTAATTTAATGTTAAATTTAAATATCATACTTTTTAAACTTACAAGGTTTTAGTGAAATTAGATAATGCTTACTGCGATGGAAAATTGTGTTGAGTCAAGTAAAAAGTAATAAAGTAATACAAAGCAAACAGTATATTGAAAATTTAACTATGTAAATAATTTAATTTAGTCTAAAAAAAAAAAAAAAATACATAGTTTAATTATTTCTATAAAAAAAACAAAGTTATACGTATAAAAATTAATTTTATAACTTTGCTAAAAGTAAAATACTCCAGTAAGCACAATGCACATAATATAAAGTATAAACACCAAAAGTTGTACAGATATTATGATATATTTTATTAATAAGATTAACAATAATTTTTAACAAAATATGATGATGTATTAAAAATGATTATTTTTATAATTGTTTTGTGGTATAATGGACTTACCAACGGTGTTGTCAAAATGTAATATGGTATGATGACGTCCCCTGCACTCGGAGCACAATCTAGCATGTTTACATTGAGATACTGTATGCTGTTGACAAAAACACAAAAAATAACGTCTAATTTTTTTTATCACCTCTTTGCGGTTCTTTGGTGTTTTTCCTTGAATACCGAACAGGCAATCAACAGGTGATCTGGTGTAGTTTTGCACACTTGGCAAGTGAATTATTTCTTTGGTTCGCGGTGCGGTTTGGTGGTCGGTTTTTGCTGTGTGCAAAACTATAGTTTTTCCAAATAGTTTTATGCTTGGTTTGTCACGTGCACTTCTGTACTGGCCAGTAGAAACAGCATTACAGTATTTTGTTAAAAAAATTACAAGCTCATCAACACTTGGATCATCTGCGTGGTCTTCTAAGAGTTCCCATTGAGTCCGTAACTGAGAATCCATCTTCATTTTAAATAAATTTAGTTATATTGGGTCCCATATTTTTGGTTTTTAAGTGCTCCGACCACCTTTACGATAGTGTTTAGAATCTGTCGTATAGAGTTAGGTTCATCAAACATGACTTTTGGCATCTTCCAGAGTTGGTCAAAGTGACTTGCGCAATAATCCGACAGTTGGAATAACGGTTATCTAAAGTTTTTAATGTAAGCTCATAATTATCATCACTTAACGTTAGGTTGGAATTGAGTTTCAATGGTTCACCCTCTAAATAGGCCTTTAAATAACTAACTTTACCACAGGACGTATATCTAAATTTTCGTGTACCACTGTGTCGAATAAGTTACGAAAACTAGTATATTCTTTTAGGTCCGCATTAAAGCGCGGTATAGACAACTTCTCTAACGGTATTAATTTAGTAGTTTAATGTAAGTAACTAGGTTCTATAAACGTCTCATCTACTCTGAAGTGTTGTTGATGTGTTGGTATATATTATTCACTTGCGACTATCATAACGCTGAAATATGCCTCTGGAATAATCTCAGTTGAGGTTGTATCTTCATCTGGCTTCTGATCCAGTTTCCCGAGTTGCTTAATAATATTCGCAAGCTGAACTTCAAACTCTTCTTTATAACGTGAAACTGTCACGTACATCATGTGAAATTTGGTTTTTGCCGTTTTTGTCGGTCCGACTCGACCGGTGACACAAAAAAAAAACTATGGTGAAAACCAGTCGAACCAACAGTGGAAGCGGTAAAGGAGTGACGTAAAAATGATGAGACTCTGCGGTTTATACAGCGGTCGTATAAAAATTGCCTATATAGGCTTATACAAAATAAAACATAAACACAAATAAAAATAATAAAATAATAAGGATTAAGGAACCTTAGAAACATTAGAACTGTGATTAATGCTCTAAACAGTAACATTCCACCCAATTACAATAATATATCTTGGCACTATTTTCATTGTCTTATGTATAACTAATTAACAACAAAATTGTTGTAATAGGTATGTTTATTTATTTTTGTCTTATTGATCGTGAAATTTCAAATGAAAAATCAAAAAACCAATATAAAAACATTATGCATACATATTTAAGTGCTTTTACTTCATATTCATAAGTGTTTAAGTTCAATGTTTGAATGTAATATAATATTATGATTTAATATTATGTTTTATACAAACATTTCAATCGAAGAAACTTGAAACATACTCTAACTACTCTGGTAGTTACATTCGAAATAGTTGCTGGTCATCTGTCTTCTTCACCTAGAATTGTTTTCCATATAGGTACAATGATCTTCAATTGAATTTAAATTAAATACATCCATTATTATGACCTTAATTCAATGACAAAATACACTCGACACCTATTATGGGCTATGGCTGACTGAGTATCCCAATTTTTTGTTGTGTTTTTTGTTAATGGAAATTGTATTTGGTAAATAGATTGATGAATATTTAAAAATCCTTGACTTTTAAATGTAAATGGCAATTTGAAAATTGCAGTCGTGTAAGAATTTGATTATATTTCCATTATGCGTCACATTTGTTATAAACATATTGTCATTCAATATATTGTTATTTGTTATTTATTACTCACTCTGTGACATGACATTAGGTTATTAATAGTATGATACGTCATATTAGTGAGATTAAAGTTTTATTGAATATTATTTGTGAATTAATATAATTCACCATCCCTTCAATTCAATAACTACATATGATAGCTTTATGATTGATTGTGATCAAGCTATTTTTGAGAAAATTGACAGTTATATTTTCTTAACTTAAAATTGAATTGAAAATAATATTTTTTTGATGCGAAAGTTATTACCATATAATAATAACAAATAAAACGAAATAATAAAATAGTATTCCAATATTATTAATATGTAGATAAATGTAGATACAAATGAAAGTCGCATTGTTTTTTGTCTTCTACATAATCAAAAACTACTCGAGCATTTTCAATACAAATTATATATATTTTTTTTATTTAAACTTTGTAAATACAATTAGTTTCAACAATTACAATATAGAGTGTATACTTAATTATAACAAATTATATTAATACATTTATTTATTAATAAATTGATATGTTTTTGAAACTCGTAAGATATTTATAGCTACACCTATATCTATAGGGTAGTTATAGTGTGGCTCAGGCAGAATTGAGTTTTCACTCATGAAAATTGAATATTATTTTTTGTTATTCAAATGACTGCCATCGATTAGGTATACATTTTTTTACTATAATAACTAGATGAAAATATATGGCGTGTAAAATATTTTATAAACATACCTGTTTTTAAAAAAATTAACAAAACACATCTTAATATTAATAATTGTATTAATCAAATATGGGTATCTATAAACAAAATTACAATGATTAATTTTATAATTTGATTTTTTTTTTTCCGAATTTTTGATTTAAACACATAAAAATATATACACATATTAACGATATTGAATAATTTATAAAATAAAATACGTCTGCAGTTAAGTATTAGGTAACTGAGTATCATTTGTCTCTATTGTTTTTTTGTGTTTATATCAAAACTACGAGTATGTCCAGAATTAAGAAGCGAAAATTTTTGTTTTTGTACTACGTATATTTCAACTGAAGAAAAATGAAAAACGATAGAAAGATAAATTAATTTTGGTCCGGGCAAAGTCGGGTAATACAGCTGATAAGTTTCTATGAATATGCAAATCCTATCTATAATAAATGTTATATCTGATTTATTTTTAAATTATGATTGATTAAATAATATTCAATACTATCGATATTATGACTGTATTATCAATTATATTTGGCATTACCTGTACCCACTTGTATTGTATCTACAGGCCTGACCACCTGGAAAGAAGATGGTATCAGAATCAGCATCAACGACAAACCGGAACCGGTGGCGGAAGATTGATAAGAGGATTGGGTGGTTCCAAACATTTGTCAGATGTGTACGATGACGACGACTTGCTGCGATTACAGCAGCATGACGACGCCACAGCAACATTGCTGGACGATGTTATGTTGGGTGGAAGTTACAGTGGCAGAAACTCGGTAAATATATTATTTATGTCATAGAGCGACCACACACGGGGCCACTCGACCCGTAAACAGATGTGGCAAGCGCCGCTTGAACTAATGTAAATTGGGTTTAATATTATTACTATTTTATTGTTTATTATTTTGTGTGATATATATTTTAGTATATTATGAAAACAATCTTCTACAAATTAATGTAAACATTTTTAAATATAAATTGTTTGCATGAACTATGGAAGTCAAAACCTCGAGATACAAATGAAACCAACTCCGAGAATTATTATAATAATAATTATTAATGTAACCTAATATTTTATTTTATATTTCATAAGAATTGCTGGTTGACTTATAACTTAGTAATTGTATTAATCCCACGTGCAGGTTTGACCATAACCATGGTTATCGCTTAACATCAACGACTACGCATTAATATCAATATATCATAGTATTTTAATACGATATGTGTTTGTGGCAGGACTTCTTGCCATCTAGGCCGAGGTCCCGATCATATGGTGGTGGCGAAGATCCGTCGTCCACAACGTCTTGGCGACATTGGCCCGATACTAGCAGCGGATCCGGTTATCTGGGTGGTGCTTTACGCGAGACCGCCATCGGTTCATCGGCAGCGATTTACGATCACAATAGCCATCGCCGCACGACGAATACTTCGATAAACTCCGCTACGGCTGATCAAAAAAGGTAAGCTATAATTCACGCCCAACTACTGATCATTAATTGTATATGATCTTGAAAGAACCCAGAGACTACGATTCAAATGGTTAAGTGCATATTTTTACAAGCTGTATAATGTATGTACATATAATATGATATATGTAGGTACTGAATTAGATACAAACAGTATATATATTATATTTTGTTCTATAATAATAATTATTATTATGTTATACATGTAGAAGAAAAGTATATATTACTTTAACAATCGATTGATTAAGATATGAATCATTCATACCAAATAATAACGCTTAGAAAAGCTGGTCAGTTGAGCAGTTTTTTTTTTTTACATATTTTCAAAGAATTCTATTAGGATTTAACCAATAAGTCAAGATCAATGTCTTTGGATCTTAGGAAGATGCACTTTGAATTTGTATATTATAGTTTTAGATGCAGGTCATAATAGATTAAGTGCACGCGATTAAGTGTCAATAACGCGTGGATATTTATGTTTAATATAACTTAAAAATTAAAATTATGATTTAAACATTTAAATATACCGACACTGTTTGGCAATTCTAAGTCTGTAATCATTTATAATATTATATAATATTTTAAATTGGTCCAATTGGTTTCATACACTTTGTAATAATTTACTTATATACAAATGTACCTATACATTATACATAATACTCCATGTTATTTTCTATAGCTATTAAAACAAAAATTTCTAGGTTGTTCTGCGTTACATTATTTATATATTATAAACGGG
The DNA here is from genome assembly GCA_009835225.1 of Aphis craccivora. Lineage (NCBI taxonomy): Eukaryota > Metazoa > Arthropoda > Insecta > Hemiptera > Aphididae > Aphis > Aphis craccivora. The sequence continues at coordinate 20,249 of VUJU01003105.1, read as the reverse complement.
TTTTAAATGTTTAAGAAAACGTTTTCAATTGTTTTTTGATACAACGAATCACTTTGTAACTAAAAAATATTATTTTTATTGTATCATTTGTAGGTATTTTATTAGTTTTAAATATAAAAAATAATAATCATAATGCAAAAAATGGCAATAAGTTGTCAATAATCTACTGACTTCTTTCAATACGATCATAAAGGTCCGCCTCCACAATTCGAATACCTGTTTGAATGGCCTATGGTAAAATTTCCGAAACGCTTGGTAAACTAATCTCCCTGTTTATGGGGTCTCTCTCTCCTATTATGGTCATCATGGCGTCGTCATAGCTACAATGGACTAGTATTAACTTGGTGCTAAAACTGAATACTACAATTTCAAAATCAAAACATATATCAATATTTTGCTACATTTCGCTACGCCATTTTCAGAATTTTTTACTTTACTTTAAAGTTTATTTATGATACATATCCGAAAAAAATGGCTTATTATAATGTAGAACCATCATATTATTCAAATACCTAAAAATGGGTATAAACACTTTTCTATGAATTTGCTACATTTTGCTACTTATGCTATTTTTAAAATTTACTTTCATACGTTTTTCTATAATACCTCCAAAAAATACATTTTTGGCATCGATATTTTGTTCAAATGTACTAAAACTTATTTTATAAAAAGCATAAAAAAATGTAGTAAATAATATATATAATACAATCGAATCTATATCATTCGATTTGATTTTATATAATATTTACCACAGGGTATATTCTAAGAATTTTTTTTCGACAAAGCCTTAAATTCCTTCTACACTTCTATTATAGGTCCAATTATTAGTACTATAATAAAATATAATTTTTTATATAAATAATGTACTAAAAAAAAGCGGGTAAGTGGATACCGCTCTGCTGTACATTATGTATGAATCATGTGCCGTATATGGATCACTATTTTATATTATAGGAGTGTTAAATTTGAATCCAATGATAGTTATCATTGTATACGAAAAACGATTCTGAACGAAGATGATTTGTCAGCCTAGGATATAATTTCGAATGGTTGGTGATAAAGGTGGTTTATGTTTTAGTGGCCTGAATACACTAAAATTTAAGTTCTTTTGTAATAATTATAAGCTACTTACTTATGGAAAATCTCGTACTGAATTTTCAACTCTTAGCTACTTATGCAAACATTTTTATGAATTATACCTACAAAATAATTTGCAAATATTCAGGAATTTGACGAATTTTTGTCAATATTTGAAATTCAAATGCTAATAAAAAAAAAAAAATTGTGCCTATGTATTCTCATAATTTTTTAATCACTATAAGAATAACTTATGAGGAACTTTGTATTAAATTTTCAAGTATTTTGATTAAGCCAAAAAAATTTTATCGACATTTCAAAAAAAAATTTTCAGAAAAATTGAAAATTTCAGTTGTCTATAAATAGCTCATAAAAAAATTCAAAATATTTTGAAAATTAAATCACGTAAAGAAAACGCAAATTTTAATAACTGGTAAAATTTTCAAGTATCTACGACTTATACTTTTTGAATAATAACAAATATTTAAAATCGTTTGAGGATAAATCGTTATCGTTACGCTATCTCCTAAAAATTTAAAATTCAAACGCACTTAAAATTTTTCCTATAATGATGCTACGAGTTTTCTCTATAGCTATTTGAAGGAAAACTTATGGAAAACTTAGTGTCGTATTTTTAATCCTTAGTGATAAACAAAAAAAATTTTATGATTTTTCAACTTCAAAATTACTTGCAATTTTTCGCATTTTCGATAGATTTCATAAAAATTTGAACTATAAACGCTTAAAAAAAAAAAAATGTAAAAATGTGACTAACGATTTTTAATTTTTTTTAGCTACAATAAGAACAACTCATATGGATCCTTGTATTAAATTTTCAAAATTTTTCATAAAACTCGAAAATTTCAGTGGTCTATTAATAACTCAAAAAAATCAAAAATTGTTGAAAATTTTACTGTATATAGATAACACTGATATAAACATTTGGTGAACATTTCAAGTATTTACAGTTTAACTGGTTTTGCGTAAAAATTGCCGTTTTTTCGTCATTTTTTTTTTTTTGTTTTTCTTTATTTTTTTGAAAACTGTTTAAAAATGTTTACTTTTGACCTCTATAATGCACCAAGGATATTCACTTTTCCATCTGAAACTACCCCCAAAGTTTAAAATTGGAGCATTATTTCGACTAGTTATGTTATACACAGACACAAAAAAAAAAAACACACATCATTATAAAGTCAATACATTCACCACTTCGTTCATAATCTAAAATATAATTATACAACAATATAAATAATAAACATTGCAAAAATGGATATATTTCGACCAAAAAATGTATTTTATTATTGCAGCTTATGTTCCATGAAATATAAAGAATATAAAAGTAAACCTTCTCACCCGTAATGTTATCGTTATAACATTAGTAACAACATCAAAATGTATTTTACATTATTTTTACATTTTTTCTCAATATCGCAAACAATGCTCTATAGCGCCTTACAATATACCCTGATTTGCCGATTTGCCAATTTTGGATTTACCCTTGTATTAAACTCCAGTAATTAATGCAAACTATACAGACACGGTTTTTTTGATTTTATAGATCAAATATAAAATACAGATACATTACTGCCGATGTATATACTATAAATTATAATACCATCATATAAACTATTTTATTCTCTGGTATAACTTATACCTTATACCTATAGACAAAAAAATATTCTTTTTTTACATGTCTACATGAATCCCTATGGTTAACCTACCTTTAAAATGTGCATTTCACAAAATTGTTTCTCAGTGCTCGTATATACATAGTATAACAGGTATAGATGCTCACTCAAAGTTTTAAATTGAATCGGTTCGATATATTTGGACAATTAGCCGTAAGTCGGTCATAAATCGGTCAGTCAAGACTTATAATTTTGTATTGTAGGTAAAGGTATAAAAAATAATGTATACTTTTTATCTTCCACAGATGGGACGTTCGACGGCACAACCGCCGACAGCGGCGGTACAGCGACGGTGGCGGCGATTTGGACCCACGACGGTCATATGATTACCACCAACACCTGCAGACAGCGGCCATGATGAAGTACGGAACAGCCGGCCGGCGTTCGCGTTCATGGGACCCATCGCCATCTCCGACACCGACCGCCTACTTGAGCGGTGGTGACGACGGTGGCGGCTACGGCGGCTATGGCGGCTATTGCGACTACATGGACGACTACGGCGGTGGTGGCGACTACGAATCGCTGGTGGCACTTGCTGCTGAAGAGGAACATGATGAAGAGTTACAGCGTGAGGAGAAAAAGGCCAGGATTAAGGCAGAGATCGCTCGACGTCGGCGGCAGATCGAGGATAACGTCCGGCTGCACGAGGAGCTGCTACGCCTGGCCCGAATTCGAGAGAACGCCGAACATGAGTATTCATCGTCCATGCTGCCGTCGCTATCTGCTGCAGGTATATACAAAACATTAAATCGATAAGACCGGCAATATAATAATAATACAATATTAGACCTGTGCAAGTGTGACTGAATTTTAATATTTTTGACGATGATAATATATTATATTATAATGATGGGAGTTCTACTTTAATTAAATATTCAATAAATTTTACGTACATTTTTTTTATTGGTAGAGGGTAGGAATTAGTGTTTAATTTTATAAATTGCAATAAATTTAATATTTATTAATTTAACTATAGTATTATTATTATTTATAATTATATCAGTTAATAAACAACGACGGATTTAAATATTATATTGCTACCTATTATACGAGATTATTCTACTATTATAATATCTTAGTTTACATTTGTAAGAATATTATGTTATGCGTTCATCAATAATCGTTAACTAAATATTATAAAAAATGTGTTATTATTTTCACCAGGAGTCATTTAATAGTATGATGGTCAATACAAAAAAAATATCTATACAATTTTTTTTTAAATTTACCGAGCTCCCATCTCTAAATTTATGTATCATATACGCACAACGGAACGGATATTATCATTCATTAATTGATAGTAATATTATGTTATTGCCGAGTCAATAATTTAAGTTACTATTATTTAGTTAATATAGGGTTGGGAGAGTAGCTGTGTATTATATTTTTCGTAAATTAAAATAACATTGTCTATTGACGATTAAAGTACCTTACTTAGGCCGTGATGTTATTTTGTGTTCATTGATATTAAACATGGACGCACGGCATTGTATGAAAATTTGTTAGCCAACACAACTGATACCATTGTTTATTTGTCACTCAGAAGCTTCTGTGCAAATGACAACAATCGTTTCCTTCTTCCGTTGTGTTGGCCTAAAATCGTATGTTTAATAAATATAGGAATGCCGTATCTATTTGTTTGATATTAATGTTTTTGTTACTATAAACGTACGGTATAAATTGTGTTATGATATATTATATGTTGTACACGATGAACGTCGGGCGATACATCATTTACACGACCTACATAACTCTAAGTGCGGAAAGTATCTGCACTCGTTTTGGAAACAACTTATTGTTTAACACTATTACCTATAATATAGTGTGGGTATTATACCTTTATATCTATACCGTTCATAATATTAAGAGTAGTGTATTTTTCATTATTACATGATTTCTATGACGGCTGCAGAAAAAAAGTGCAATAGCCGTGATACTTGTATTGATTGTTGCTTCCTAAATGAGCGTGTATACATTTTTCTCGGAGATCGTCTCACTTTTTATAGATTTAATGAACCTATTTATGATACTTTTCATAAGTAGGGGAATGAAAAGTTCCAACAATATAAAATATCTCATATACAATACATGCATGCATACACGATACACTTATCTGCAACATGAAACGCTTTACATAATACATTATGTTGATTATAGGTATAGTTTGTGTATATTAAAGTTAAGCTCCTGATTATTTCATGAAAAATATAACATACCATGCAAAAGCTGTGAACGAATACATATTTAATCAATCCATTCAATCAATTTCTATTATTTTTATTTCGTAGTTAATCTTGGTGAGCGTTTCAGTTTCAATCATAAACTGGTAATGACTAATGGATACATGCTATACGAAATAAAAAACGTAACATGTTACATGTAGTATATCAATATGATAAAATAAAACATGAATGAATTATCATATGTTTTCCTTTTTACAGTAGAAAAACTGTTTTAAAATGTTGGCTTGTTTGAATTATCTATATAGAAAATTGTAAAAATGTAAAATTGTACAAAACATTTAATAAAAATGATTATTTTACTATTTATATGCTATATATTACTACTTTTAATATAATTACGTTGTGTTTAATACGTAAATTACGAGTATTTAATAATGATAAATTAAAACTGACGATAGTGATGTACATATATCATGCATACATCTTGCAATTATACATATATTTTTAAATATTGTTTAGTTTTTATATTAATTTATATTTTTAAAATTTTACCAAACAGTAAATTAAATTATTAAATTAGTAATTTAATTTTATCAACGAGTCACAAACATTTTCACTGATGATAATTTCCGTTAGAATGGAATAATATATAATAAAATATTATGTATATTCCTAATATCTGCCGTCGTACATATACTCGTACTAAATTTGTCAAATTGAATTACACATTTCCAAATATATTTGAAATTGAATTTAAATATTTTGTTTATGATCAATATAAAATGTTTTAACAATATAAATTTAAAACAGAATACAAGCCAGCCAAACTTTGTTGATGTACATGTATATTATACGTATTAGGTTGAAAGGTAACATATAAATAATACAGTAAAACATAATAGGTGTAGCTACTAGATTGTAGTTAGGTGTAGATAGTGTGTTAATATAGATAGGTGTGAATAGTGGTATTTTGGAAAATTATATAACATAATATTATTAGTACGAGTATACAGAATTTATCAAGCGTTATCAATGTTTCCACTCAAAATTTGAGTACGGTAGTTAAACATAATAATAATAATAATGTATAATATACTCATATATTTTAGTATATTACTTGGATATTAAGAACATTCAACTTAAATAAAATAAATTCCTAACTATGTCATAATATAGGGGTGTATTGTGTGTGTATGCGTGTGTTACACAGCTATACTTTTATATGGTTGATAGGTATTTGTATTTAATATATTATGTAATATCTATTTAAATTGCATGAATGTATAATATACATACAGTAGAAATCGGTTATAACAACATTGAATTAGAGAAAACAAATTATGTTTAATTCAACGTGTTATATAGATACTAACTTATAGTCAGTATATATTTAAAAAATATAATATATACACTATAAAAAATAATAATAAGTATGTCAATTATAAGTGCAATAAAAATATTATAATCATACAATATTATTAAATGTGTATGGGTAAAAATTCTCAATTATTATTCTGGTTAAAAGTTATATGTAATTACTAATTAGTTTCTTTTGAATTGTCTCCAGTTAAATATTTAACTTATCTGATTCATTTACTTACCGCAGTTAGATATTTTTAGATATTGAACTGTACATATCGCACTAACTAGTTCATCGCCAATGTCTATATTATAAAATCGACTTTTGATAATTCTAAGTTGTAGAACAGTATGGAAATCTAAGAAGAACTAAATGTTTGAATTGCCAAATTGCTAAATACCTATCAAGATGTTCAATTATCAAGAGGTTAAACAAAATGTATTCAAATTACAGAGTTATGAAAAGTGTGATGTATATTATGTATATTGCATTTATGTAATATAGATAGGTACATACACGATTCCTTGTAACCAACAGCATAACTGTTAATACACTAATGTTAGGTATTTGATGTTTATACAAATACACATTCCAAAATTTCTTCACAACTTCACACTGGCGGTAAAAATTCGTACAATTCTGAATTATGCTTGGGTGGAATGATTGTTCTTTATTCTGTAAAAAAGAATCGTGATTTCAAATAGGGGCTATTATGAATTTAACAGTGTAGGAAAAAATAAAATAATTTTGTGGTTCTGCCTTTTTATACCCACATCTAGTGAAACCAATATTAGTAGTTTTATCGTTAATTCGTTAACCATTGAATAACTACAGTGTAATTTCCCGTGCTTTTTTGCTTTGATAACAGACATATAAAATAATATGCCTTTAAAACACCTACTTATAGGCTTTAATAGTTTTCGCTTACAAGCAGTTGTGTCAAATTTTCAGAGCAACCCGTATTAACAGCATGTAAAAGGGTTACGATTATTTGACTTCAATACGTCCAAAATATATATTTTCAAATTACCAAAAGTTTTGAATTATTGAAGGTTTAGTTGATTGAGAGTCAACTGATTTTTACCAATTAATATCATCTATTGCTAAGGGTAGTCATTTTTATCATCACCCATTGATATATCATACGACTGGAGAAATTGACAGTGACGTTATAACACACCCGATTTCTACTGAGTGTACATATATGTGTATATATTTATTTATACATAATCTAACTATTACGTATAAGTGGAACCGATATGATGGGAAAGCGTGACGGGGGCGTTTTGTGCATATATCGTATACAGGTGGCTGCTACGCGGGACGACGCCCGATGACCGAGGACGAGTGTCAAGTGTTCGCGCGCGCGGCTGAAAAGATAGCCGAGGAACGGTCAATGGAGCGGATCGCGTCCACGTTCCGGACCGCTGCTGCGGCGGCCGCCGAGGATTACGCGCGGCGTGGTGGCATCTACGGCGAGTACGGCACGGCGGTCAGCTGCGGGGTTGGTGATTATACTCCCCCGCATGCCATGCCACTGTTGCCGGACATGCCGACCAGGAGCAGGAGGTTGTTGGAGAACCTGGGAAGTTCACCGATCACAGATTCCGTGTTATTGGACGGCGAACAGAAAGCCATGCAGAAAAAAGTCAACTTTCTCAACGTCCTATAAAAGATGACAATAAAAAAAACACACTCCGTCGTTAATAATAAATGATAATGTTGTGTGTTCCATGTTACCTATACTTACCTACTAGCTTACCTATACTTAGCTGTTATCTTATGTAAATGTTACGGGCAATTTTGACCGATTAGAGCAATTTGAATCGTGAGTAGGTACAACATTTTTTTTTGTAAAATATTTTTTAAGAAATTTATTACTTCTAATATTAATGAAAAAAAGTATAATTTATTATTAACTATAACTGTATTATATTTTGAATATTTTAAAATAATTATAATGATGATAATAACTTTGTACTTAATGTTGATGAGCGATGAACGCACTTGAACGAAGCTTATTAAATTAAATAAATACGAAGGAAGCAGACAGACTGCAATTTAGTATAAATGATAATAAATTATTTATTTCGTAATACATTGTGCCATCAATATTAGGTAGGTATACAATCACTATCATTGTTAAAATTATTTTTAAATGTTTATAATTAATTTCAGTTATATTATATTAGTTATTATTTTTTAATTAATATTTGTAGTAATAATAAATTGGATAGGTACAAAATATTGTATAAGAATATAATTTATATTATTCACAGTTCAAATTGATCACACAGGACCAAATTGTCCGGTATTTTACATTCCCCGTAATGTATTCATTGTATATTTTGCATATCTACCTCACTTGACCATGAAATACAATCCGCCCACGTACACATAACAATCGAAGGGTGGAAAGATTGACATGCACAATGATCACATAATAGTATACCTACTTAAAAATTGAATAGTTTTCACCCCCCCCCCCCTCAAAAATACGTACTGTATTTAAATGTATAGTACACTCATTTATACTCAAAGCCATATTTACTCTCTTATTCTAATAATAAAAACTAAGTGATTTTAATTAATCGCACGATTATAAATCGAATTCATTAATGTTTAGAAAATTATATACGTCCAAAATGTTAAAAAAATTATTTGACATTTATTATTTTAATTTTTAGAAGTGAAGTCTTGTTTTTATAATTTTATGAAACACAGATATGAAATTTCAAATAAAACTCGTAAAAAATGTTGTTTTTGTCCTTAAAAATGTGCAGTTGGAACAAAAATCAGATTCCCCCATTTCACTAACTATAGTACTATACTACATACATTTTAGTACATTTTATAGATAAGTAGTTTTATATTATATATTATTATATTTACACTTACAGCTGTACAACGATAAATTATATAACATTATATATATATATACATTATATTATATAGGCACACACTAAAATACCTAATAATTAATACGTTCATACCGAATTTTGTGTACAACACACGTACGCCGTCAATGCTTTTCGACCGTTTGCCCGATACGCAAAGTCTATAGACTACAATAAGTATAGGATTTCGTTAAAGTTTATGTTGCATCGTTATTTTCTTGAATGGTGCTTTATGTTTATTATTATGATTCAAGAAATCAGTGATGTATAAAGCGTTTAAACTATTAATATTACAGCTAAGTCAAATTTTTTTTTGCGCTATTTGGACGGAAATCGTTAATCAGCCAAAGATTCTAATATGTCATTTCGTTTTATATAGGGTTATGTGATTTTATTACAACATAGTGGTTCCTGTAATCTATCATTATTTCACATCATGGTCTCAATCAATCACCTCTTCAATGTATTTTCATTTTCATTTTTGTTCGCTTCCCCCATGTCACACATCAGATTTAAATTACAAATAAATCTGTTATTAACAAGACTCGTCTTTTGAAACTTAATGTAAGACAAAGCAGTTTAATATATGATTAATGAAATAATGTTATATCCAACAACTTCTAATAGCTATTGTCATTTAGTAACATCAATGATGGTGAAAATCATTAATATTAGGTATAACTATTCTAAGGGCTTCCTCGTGGTTTAAAACCATATCGAATCGGTATAATGTAATATAATAAATAGTATAATAACATGCAATTGTATTAAACCATCACCCAATATTAGAGTTATCTAAGTATGCGTAATTATATGCAAGTTTTCAATAAAACTTTTGCCTTTAAATTTAATATAGCTGATATCATAAATTATCGAAAAGTTGTTAAGAATCTCGCAGTTTATTCGTTCTTTTGTTTACAAGGTATTTTACAAAAGGTTAAAATGCCAATTCAAATAATTTTCATTCTTAATTATTACCTATAAATCGTACTGGTTAGAAATCACATTTAATTGAAAACAATATATTTTATGTCTGTAAATGCATTGAAAAATAGTGTTAATAAGCCTATATAATGGTTACTGGCATATGTTAGGTACATTATGTTTTGAAAACAAATTGAAATATTTTTTTTACATAATACCTACGCACGGTAATAAATGGTAATAATAATGGTGATTCATATAAAAATTCTATAATATAACGAACTATACAAAAGTCACCAACGTAGATACACACTACAATATAATTATATCGTAGTTTCAATTTATATGTTTTTAATATTATAAATATACTATGAGAATAATGTATAAATATTTATATTTGCAATAAAAAATTATAGCACACTTTTTATCACCTTAAACTGATAAATAAATTGTAGGGAAGAAAATTAAACGAAAAACAAATTGTAAACCTTAACGGATTCGGATTCGGATTTCTAATTGCTATATACTAGCATCATTACGGACGTAACATTTAGAGGATGTCAGTACAATATTAATTTTTTCTCTCACACCCAAGCTTATTAATATTGATAAATCGAGCTTTAACCTAGGTTGGTTACTTTAGGTTTTTTTATGAGTTTTGAGTAATCTTAGATTAAAATAACCCACTATAAAAATTATAGAAGATAACATTTTTAAGGACATGACATATCGCTTTTATATTTTATTTGACTTTGTATTCTACTTACAAAAAAAATAATAAATAATAATAATAATTTCAATGATATTTGAATCTTTTGAGACAATATTTAGATTAATCGATTTGTCACATCTTAATAATATTATTCTTTATCGTTTTTATAATAGGTGATTTACTTTAAGATAACACAAAAACATAAAAAATGATTCTGCATAAATGTGTTTTATCTATGTTGCGCATGGGCCAGAGAGAGAACATAAAATGTAGTGCGCTGACATTCTCTTAACCAACTATTTTTTATAAATATTTGTGTGAAGGTACTGATGTAGTTTGTACTAAATATAGTAGTGTCTTAACTTTAAAAGTTTTAGTTGGATAACATAATGTCATATCTACAAGACCGTTTCGAGGGGGGTTTAGGGTTCAAACCCCCCCACGAATTTTTTTTTGAAACAAGGTTAAATAGTTAGAATTTCACATTTTATTACATAATATAACATATTTATACTTTACCCTTCCCCCAAATATTTTTCTGGCTACGGCCTTCAAATGTTTATAATATAATTTTAAAAAGATAAACATATCCAAAGGTTTGATTATCGTGTATGTCAATCTCCTGTATAAAATGATTTATTTATTAACTTTAACGTAATAACGTAATAACTAATTGTGTTCAATGGTTTGTTCAAAACTAGAGACGCAAAGGTACTTATATTATATAAAATTATTTATTGGTACTTTAATAATTAAATTGTCGCTTTAAACAGCAATTACGTAATGGATAACCTGGTGACATCTACTATTAGATTTTACATAATTTTGGATAAAATTGGGTATTTTAATAGTGATAACCAATAAATGAATTCAATCCTTGCGCACATGGGCTAGATCATATGGCAAATTTAAATTCGGAATTAAACCACATTGTATTCATTACAATAAAATATTGCCAATACTTATATACTATAGAATTGTTGTGCTCAAAATAAAAACTTATGCATCACTAACATTATATTATGTTATGTGTGCTATAAATGATTGATATCGTGCACAAATACAATACATAGATCACCATAGATAACGGTGAATTCGTATAGGCTTTTTATATGCCCTTTTATGTGAGTTAACATAAAAGACTTTAATTGGGAAAAAAACCGTAAGTGGGATGTAAAAGAGTGAAAAAATGTGCGTACTTGAATATTTAAATGTCTTATTAACTAGGATAGAATATAAGATAAAGTATGCGATAAATATTTTTTAATAGGAGAAAGACTCCGTCCCCTTTCATCGAGTATCGTTTCAAGCAACAATAACATTATTATTTTAATAATAATTCTTTAATTTTATAATTATTATTAAGATTTATAGTTATATAAGTGAATCGTTGAAATAATAACAAAATACATTTATACGAGTATATAATATATACATACTTATTTGTATTTTGGATTTGATGCTCTAGAAAAAAAAATTAATAATAATAATCGATGTCTATGATGTTCTTGTGCGATTTGTTTAGTTATTTAAGAATATATTTTTTATTATAAGATACTTAGAGACTTACTTCGAATATATTAATCAAACGCACATAAATATGGCTGTCAAATAACTATACTGTAATAATATTCCTCAATCTGATTGTTAAAATCGGAAAGTTAATTTTCTCAAAACTCGAGTAATTTAATAAGACTTTGTAATTTTAAGATCTTTATTGTGTGTCATTATTTTAATTAACTATATATTATATTAATCTACACCACAGTGTGTTTTTTGGTGTAAACATCATTACGTTATATTATATCATAATATGGTATAACTGAAACAGGGTGATTCACAACACGTATTGGTAGATAAAAATCTGTTGATTTTTGACTGGACAATATACCTCTTATAGTATTAACCTATCTAATTCACCAGAAATTAGTGAGAATGCCAAAAGAATCACGCTGTTACATCACATTAGAATATATAATATCAAAATTATATTAATTAATCATGGATAAAAATATAATTTAAAACTTGAATTAATTCCGTTTATTACAAACTACGTATTGTATTTTATTTGTTTGAATATTATTCCATCTTATAAGATTATAAAATAATAAAAATAATACGAAAAAAAAACCAGAGAACATAATATTGTTATTGACTCAATTTAATTATATTTCATGTCAAAATTACTTTTAAATATACATAATTCCCAAATATATTATGACTATATAGGTACTTTCTCAGCAGATATACTGTGTAAATGGATCATACATTTAGCGAATCTTGCCCAAAACAGTATTCTATAATATTATTCTCTAGTAATGTGTAAACATGTACATCTCCAGCCCTGTTTATCATTTTATTATTTATATTTTTATCGATGAAAATTATTCGTTTAGTGGTGTTTCATCATATCAAATGTTTAAAATTAGTGTTTTCACGTATATTTGACGGTACGTCTGTTTTGTGTGTTTTTTCATTAAGTTTCGACGTGTTTATCGCGAAAAAAATAATATACAAATATATAAGTGTGATTGAAATAATAATAATTTACTTGTACTTATACTGTACTACATATCCATCCAATTTCTTATTTTACTCTTCTGAATTTATTGTTGTTATTATTATTTTTAATTATTTATATTTAGGGTTATTGTTACCATATTGTTAACGTATGCGTTATTTGATTTGATGTTTTGACAAATTTAAACGCAGTTAGAAATATGTTATTTATATATATACTGACTCACGTTACGTGTTACTGTTGTAATAAAATATGTTACTAGGTATATGTGTTATTACTTATTATATAATATAAATTGTTGAATAATATATAATACAATGATTTAGCAGTTTACAGTATTATAGCGTATTATAGCTATAATATATGGTATATAATTATAATATAATACGTGTAATTATTGATGTTATATTATGATTACTCTCAATAGGAGTGGATTATGTAACTACATATATAGTTAATTGTTATCGTTTAGAAACACTTGGAACACAATTTAATATCGTAGCATGTATAAAAATGTATATTGAAATTTAACTGTAGAAAAATGTATATTGTTACTTGGTGGAAATATTGTTTTAATGGAATTAAGACTTTAAATAAAATAAATCAAAATACGATTGAAAAAACAAACAATTTTGCTTTCAGGAAGATAGAAGAATAACATAACAAATTTGGACTGCAAATGTCAACGTGATCAAAGTACTACCAGAAAATTCTAAGAAAAATCCGGTTTGGGAGCTTATCGTAATAGGAAATTGTTGAGGTCAAAAGACTGAGATTTATTACGCGTTTAAATTGTCAGTATTCGATATGGGTACAATTTTTGGTATCAAAATTAAATTTCAAAATATTTTTTACCAGTTTTGTTCCATAGGTACCGTATTGTACTTGTAGGTCTTAGATGTAGAGATTTGTCAGTCACTAATATAATGTTTTCTTTGATATTATTTTGCTATCTACAAATCATTTTGAAATAATATCACCGCTTGTATAACTGTTACCTATATAATTTTCAATTGTTACCTATTATTATTCGAAAATTTAATTTATTTACTCTTTAATGTAAGCAATATTAAAAATATTGTATATACTTATTCGATGAAAAAAATACCTATATAATAATGATTAATATAGATGATCATCCTATTCGTTTTTCACGCTGTTATCTTCCATTTACGTATGTATACCTACTAGAAAAAAAAATATAATTTACACGTAGTATCGAAACCAAAAAGTGTGCGATCAATCTTTTTCTTTAATTATTTTAATATACAAATATATTAAAATATATTACTAATATTGTTATAGCAATATATAATAAATATTCGATTAGTACACATTGTTGCAACGCATTAGAAAATAGCTATCACAAAAATAAATGAATTTATTATTCATCACAAGATTTCGTGCACTTTTTGGGATTATTTTTTAATAATTTTTTTTTTTAGCTTATATTCGGTTTAAATAATATTAACTAAGTTACAACGATAATATTAAAGTTCTTTTGTATCTTATATACTAATAATAATACTCCATGATGTCATTGCACGATAAGTATACCCTATCGACTATCGGTTCAGTATTAAGTATATGTACAAATATAACAAATATATTTATATATGCCCACACACGCTTTACATAAATATATATTATATTACTGATATAAAATTAATACTGAAAAATTAAATTTAAAAAATATTTTTCCATTTTATTGGCTAATATTATGCACATGGCATAATGAGCATGACATAACGTTTTATATTATGTTTATCCCACAATATAGAACTTATAATTATTTATTTATCGAAATTATGAAACCCAAATATTAGCGATGAGTCCTTTTTGTATGATTGATTGCTGAGAAGGAGTTAATAATATTTATAATAATATTTAAAAATAAATCAATAGGAATAGGATACTTAACATACACAACTACACTTATTTATTAATATTCACTTGGAAAAAAATCTACATAATATAATCTATCTATGTTATCCTTATTATCATTGTATCGGACGAGTACATTTTACTAATATTCCACCAAGTAATAGTATAAACAATTATTTTGAGTTATGCATTATTATTATTATTTTTTTTTATTATTGATTGTACTTAACTTAAACGATAATAATTGTAGTTATACTTCTGTTGGATATTATATTATTACTATATTATAACAATTACAAGTATTATAACTACCTATAAATTATTTGCTATTATCTATAAATTAGTTGTGTAATTTTTGTCATGTATGAAATTTTAAACTTTTTTATCTTGTTATTCCCTAATTGTTGTTAACTATTTAAAATTCGTCCGATTAAACTAAATTTAATTCTTTTTCATTTTCAATATAACATAGGCAAATGTAATGTTTATTTATTATTATTTAAATTTTGTTTGTTGAGATACACTTCATTGTTAGTTAATAAATAAAATAAAAGGTGTTAATACACTTGACAACATTTTACTAAGTGTCTACTGTCTATTATGTTCTATGTATTTTTTTTTAAATTTCTACTGCTAAATAATAATTTTTATTATAATTTTATCATTATCATTATAATAATTATTAACCGTTGCAGACTATGTAACTATTATGGATTCTTATATATGTACCTTTATCTCTGTTTAATTTTTTCTGAACAAAACATTTATACTGCTATTAACTATAAATGTTATAACAGTTTTATCTTTTGAATGAAAAAAAACGATTTTACTATTTCGTAATTACAAAAGTGAACAACAATGTGATTCAAAGAATAAAATACTAATGTTGAAATGTTGTGAAAATAAAAACGAGATATCTTTGAATGTACAATAATTATTACGTGTTGTATTATTTTTAGGTATATTTGATTGAAACGTCTTATTTATGTTCGTTGAAAATTAAATTTTATAATTTATAAACATCTGCAGTCAATTTTTAGTAAATAATTCAATATACCTTAGTCATTATGTCTGGCATTGCTAATAAACTGTATAACATAATATTAACTAATTGATGTTTAAAAATATTTTACATATTTTCTTTAATAATTACTCTAAGCCAGGGATGGCGAACCTTTCTGTACCCATGAGTCAAATAAAAATTTTGATTCAGTTTTATTTTTCTTGTGTGTCAAATAATTTGATGACCTTCTTTTTAAACTTAAAAATGCTAACATCCATGGCTTGAATGATAAAAAACAGATCTTGCGTGTGTCACTTCGTGACACGCGTGACATAGGTTCGCCATCTCTGCTCTAAGCTGTGTCGTGTGTTATTAAATTATATTGTCCATAAACATCACGCAATCTCGTGGATTTCGTCTTAACTACAGTGTTGTTCTGGAGGTTGTACGGAAATATAATATTATGATGCGCAGCGTACCTATACTCAATACCACTTTATATATTATAAAATTGAGACATTGTGCTAAGGGACTTTATTAAAAGGTCGTATACCATGTAGTACCTTACACGGATAATCATGTTTGAAAATAAATATTAAATTATTCATAAAATACTTAATGGTTATACCAATATTATCATCTACATTCCTAAAATTTAGTGCTAAAGTGATGCCTAGTTTAAAAACATGACATTTATTGATAGATCGAAAGACAAATAGTGACGGGCATAGCTATTTTTGAACAAAATCTTACCCTTCTCTTTTCGGCCGATTTTCTTTTCAGCCAAAACAAAAATGTTTATAATACACATAAAAAATAAAATAATTGCTGCTATATAATTTTTTATAAGTTGCATAAAATGTTGTAACATAATATATACCTTATACCCAGAACATTTTTAAAATATAAGAATAATATATTAACATTATTTTTATGTTAATATGTCACAATATAATATGTACAATATTATATAAAAAATTTAAAAAAATAGTATACAATTTAATTTTAGGTTTTTCAATTTATCTTATAATTGCATCTAGAGAATTATTATTTGTAAAAATACAATTCTTGACGAAATTATTTACAAAACGATATTAATAATACGCACACAATAAAAATTATCACTATTGTTTCATGTATTTAAATTTTAAAGGTTCTGCAAATCAAAATCAAACTTCTTGGTAATATTTATTACAAATATTTACAATAATAGTAGCTTGTATCTTTTGACAAAATTACCTATTATTATTATTTTATAAAATATTATACATATTGTGACATATTAATATAAAATAATGTTTATATAGATAGTCTTAAACTTTAAATAATTTTCTATATTTTATTTTACAATATTTTATGCAACTTAAACTTTTAATGATTTTTCAAAATAACATAATTATAGAATTGCTATAATTATACAAAAAATGTTGTTTTGGTTGAAAAGAGAATCAGTCTTTTAAATTTGGTCAAAAAGTGAATTTTTTCCCGAAAAAAAGGGAAGGATACGTTTTTGGTCAAAAACGGTCTCGCCTATAGTGATGATCGTCAAAAAACAAGAATAAATTCAAAAATATAATAGTAAATTTAAGTTTAGCCACTGTGGTTTTATCCTCTCTACTGTGCTGAAAATAAATTATAAGGTTTTAAACTTGAGCTTATAAAATAATAATTTAATATTTTTAATTAATTCGTTTTAGGATATTATGCAGCTTTTAATAGTTAAATGTAAATAGAAATATTTAATAAATAAATATAATGTATATTCAAAACGAAAATAAATATGAATTTATTGATATGAATTGATGATAGAACCCTGAAATAATTACCTATATATCGAATGATAATACAAAATCAAGAAAACAATTCTCCTTAAATTACTACCATATTATTAAGATGGAAAAAACAAATACAGAAAATATTGTAAGCAATTTCATAGATACTACGACTACGTATTATATTGTTTTAAGTATAAAAATAAAATACTAATTATCAAAACTTGTAATAAAATAAGTAATAGATTTTTTTAGGTAGTTTTAATATTTAATTGATAAATGAAAAGTAGGTGGCAACCGAGAGACACAACCTTACATCACATATAGTTAGTAAAAAATTTACCATACACCTAAGAATATATTATTTGAAACTAAACCACTGCACTGGGCGTAAGTAATTTATTATAGTATTAAAAGATACGCTCGAACTGGCTCAATAACTGGCTTGAAAAGTCTAACCCTTTATAAAATACTGAATGGTTTCCCGAATTAAAAAAAAAATCATTGTATTTTTAAATATTTTAAAATCATTAATGATCATAACTTGCCTAAAAATAAAATTAAAATATCATAACAAACTCTGTATAACTCTTTGTAATATTATTTTCTTTAAATATGACACTAAATTAATCCACTCTAATATTAAAAATAAAATAATAAAATAGATGTTTTTGAACGTTATATTTTCACTTTATCCACTGAGGGATTTATCATAATATTATGCAAGTAATGTGTCTTCTTGAGATGTCATAAATACAATACAGACATTAATATCCGTGATAAAATATTTGTATTTCTCTGGTAGTAAGTAGCAAAATAAAATTTTTGAAACTCTTGTTGCGTGCCAATATCAGAGTTGAATCCAAATGTTATTTAGAATGAAAGTTTACAACTTAATAATGAATAATGTTTTTATTACGTATAAATAAAGTACATGTAACTAATATAGTTAGTGGCTGAGTGTCGTGAAAGTGCTCTGGTGTTGATAGCTATGGTATACATCTGCCGTTGCTGGTCTTTGGGCTCCCTAATATATTGTGATATGTATCTTGTTAGTTGTTTGCATCGAATCGTAGCCTTCTGGGTGAAACCAGGCGTCTTTGTAGTTTTTGTTGCAAATTTGGACCCAGATTTGATAATGTGCAATAAAATAAAGATGCGTTTTCGAAGACTAGGTGACCACACTCAAAATTGCATTCTTATTGCAATATAAAAATAATTGGTGCGCTTACTATCCTGACATGTTTCATGGTCATAGTAGCATATGAATCTCCTCGACACGAGGCATGGTCATACTAATCTAACCTTAATATCTCGTAGATATCTTATAGATATCTCGTAGCCCATAACACTCTATCGAGTAAGTAGGTAATATAGATTTTACTTAAACGAGTATACTTTGCTTATATATAACACCACAATATAAGTGAGTTTGTCAAACAGTTTTTTGCGAGCGCTTTACATGTAGGAAAATAAGTGGTTAACAAATGACGAGATGTTAAAAAAATAATAATAAATGACTGTAAAATATTTTAGTAAATAAAGTGAAATAGTCAGTATAAGCACTATGTCGTCGTTTTAACAGCAATTTTCTTTATATGTGATGAGTTTTTAATGTTCACCAATAATGCGCAGCCAGATTAATGATAAAAAAAAAAAAAAAAAACTGTAAAACTTCAAAATGGATAATTTATTAGTTTTTAAAAATGTGAAATTGAGTGCGTCACTATGGCTTTTTCTTCAGTCCTAAAAAAAGAAATGCTGGCGATTGTGATCGTGTTGGGATTGCCTTGTGTGTGTTGTGCCCACCAAACCGCACTCACTCAGTCGACAAGACTTTTCCACTGATTAATTCAACAAACACGTTGTTATAACACGTGTTAAACACGTTATAAACAATTCTAAGGCTAACTAATGAAGTAAGTAATATACTCATATTTGCTCTGCGCTTATTTAATCGACCCACTGGACGCTGCCCCCAGTTAGTATCTACATTGGCTAACTACTCAAATTTTCACCCTCGAAAACATTTTTTTTTTGTTTGTTCAATGAGTTACAATTTTAATTTCGATTGCTTTTTTTTCTGTTTTCTGCCGATTACCCATTCGTAGTAATTTAACAATAATTTTACATTATTCTATCCTATAACCTAACATTATAAATTATAATAAATCTTTGTCATTGAAGATTAAAATAAAAATCATCGATATATATATCTATCTATC
>VUJU01003104.1:0-21479 GCA_009835225.1 Aphis craccivora | reverse complement strand
GACATTTCAAAAAAAAATTCTCATAAAAATCGAAAATTTCTATGGTCTATAAATAACTCAAATAAAGTCAAATTTTTTTGAAAATTTAACTGTATATAGGTAACACTGACATAAACCTTTGGTGAAAATATCAAGTATTTACAGTGATTAGTTTTTGATTTACAACTATACAAAAAAATCGATTTGGTCGAAAACTGGTTTTGCGTAAAAATTCCCGTTTTTCTGTTACTTTTTTAGGGTTTTTCCTGACGCTTTTGAAAACTACTGGAAATTTTTTACTTTTGACCCCTTAAAGTACCAACTAGATTCACTTTCCTACCAGAAACAGGTGTCACTTTTTAAAATCGAAGCACGTTTACTGCTCCAAAACGTGGTGACAGACACAAAAAAAAAAAAACACACACATCATTGTAAAATCAATACATTCATCGCTCCGCTCAGAATCTAAAAACTACTTAAAAATAATAATAATAAACCTATAGATATTTTCATACTTTTGCATTAGTTTCTGTACAAGCATATTTAGGAAAAGGTAATGTAAATAGGTAAATGTATAGTTTAATTTGTATAGTGTTAGTAATGAATAAATCGTTAATCCAGATAATCCGATTACACCGATTGATCCTTAATATCCTAATTTGAAAATCTGTATAATTCAGATATTTGGATCTTATTCCCATCCGTAGTGAATAACCTAACCTAATCTATACTAATACATATGGTAAGTAACCTAACTTGGTAAGTACTTTTGAAAGAAGTATTATTCGTTTATTTTTATGAGATTAAATTGTTTGTGAGCACTACATATTTTATTGTATCCTAGTTCCTGATGTACAAATATGCGTACAGATTTTCATGATATTCTCATGGTCTGTGTAGATTATATTGGTTAGGACCATAGCAACGAAGTTGTAGATTACTTAGACCGACACTAATAACTTACACTACGAAAACTTATAATCTACTACTCGAAGAAAAAAGAAAAATTAACATTCAGCTAACTCAAAACTTCCATGAAAATAAATCCTTTCGTCCATCTAGAATATCATATATCCCTCCTTTAAGTTCTCTTATTATTACATTTTAGATGGTTGAATGGTAAAAGATGGTTTGGTTAAATTTTTATTGCATTTCCCGAAGTTCTAACTGTTATTGAATAACTTTTATGAGTTTAATACTACAATAATAAAATTTTTATCATTTTTATATACTACTAGAATGTTTTTGAGTAAAGTGTATTCATTTTTTTTTAATTAATCTGTTATTAAAAAATGATTTTAATGATTAGTAAATATCTCAAAACCAAATAATTGTTATGTTTTTGATAATTCTAAAATAAAACCATTTACACTTCATTAATTGCAATCATGTATTTGGACACAAACAAAAATACAAGGTGTAAACTTAATTATTCTATTTTTATTTTCTCGTCTTTATAAACAAGTTGAAACAGCTAATATACATATTATGTCTATAAAAGATTATAATTATATGTAATTATTATATATATAAAATTGTGGTTTATTAGATTTTTAGTCTTATATTTTTGTATACTAATATACTATAATACTATTATAGTCTTGTGAAAAATTTTTTTTAATTGTATTTAAATACAAATACAAATGCATCCATTCAGAAATATTTAAAAACAAATAATTCACATGTATTAATACTTTTCAAATATTATTTTAATTTTACTTATTTAGTTATTGTACAAATAGAAAGGTAAAAAATATATTTTATAATTATCAATTACTTTTGAGAAATGTAATGTCATACTTAGGTATAATTTTAATTTAATACTTTGAATTACCTATTTTATTTTACACCAACTACAAAAAGAAAAATGTTATATATTTAAACTCTGTTGAAATACTTTGATATTAATTAAACAATAAGCTGCTCACATTTGTTAATGAAATACAAAATAAATTAATTTAATATTCAAATAAATATTTAGTTATTAATAAAATAGTAAATGGCTATCAAAAAACAATCTGAAATATAATGAATAATTCTTTGAAAAATAAGAAAAGTAAGTACATAAAAGTAATTAAATAAAGTACTTATAAACATTTACTCAAATTATTTTACTTAAATATTTTTCAGGACTACAACCATACACACCCTACACTTATATATACACGCCTATATATATTTTTGATCATAAATCCATATAAAATAGTTTTCTATAGTTATTTTTCTTATAAAACATACTTAAGATAATATTAATATAGGTAAATGTTCCTAAATTTAATAAAAAATGGTGCAAAATATCCGTATTTTAAACTCATAGATTTAAATAATATTTAAGTTGTATGATTATCGATATTAAAATAGTGCTGCATACTAATTACGTCGCTATAAGAACAAAAATATCCTCTGCGATAACCAAATTTCATCCACGGAGTTTACATTACAATATGTCAGAGTTAGTCAGTGCCCAGTGGTTTTCGGAGACTGTTCCAAATTGTGTCCACAAGAGTAATAGTTATTCTATTTCTATATTGTGTTTAGTGATATATTCTTTAACATTTATCTGTCTTATCGAACATCAATAACTTATCTGTAAATAACAGCTGTAGACTGTAATTTATTTTGTTCATATTAACACCAGTTACACTATAACCATCGCTAAAACTGTTTAAAATAACTACAATAAATTAAATCGTAATGATAAATTTAACTTTGCTATAGTGGAATAATCAAAATAAATAAAAAATAATCAATTATATATAGAATAAATGGTTATAAATTTACGTTCAATCATTTTTAAATAGGATATCCAGATACTATAGTCATGTGTAAAACGTTTATGTAAATAATATTTAAATTGAATAAAATAATGGAATAATTTTTAGTGCTTTAAATCAACCACATGACTACGAAAACTTTTTAAATCGTCAACAAGTAAGTAATAAATTGAAATGCAAAGCTCTCAATTTTATTAAAAACTATGTAAAATTATACATCGAGAGTTACGTGAAGGAGATGTAAGTACATTGATTGTAGCACATATAAATCGTATTAGAAAAAATATTCATCATGCTCAGTTGAGCATAATTTTAAACTTGCCTAAAAAAAATAAAAAAATTGCATTTTTCTTAAACCAATTTAGTCATTGGAAAAAATTGTATTAGTAAATAATAATAAAAAAATATTAAAGTATTTTCAACGACAACAAATTTAAATATTTTAAATAAAGTCTTATATAAGTCAACAGCACATTTAAAAGTTTTACTAAAATATTCTAGCGATTATTTATTATTCGTAGTGCTAAAAATACTACCTATACAGCTTAAACATATATATTTTTAAATTAAACTGTTTGTATTGTATTCCAACATTTTTCAGTTTTTAAAAGTACTAAAAAATGTTTAAGCTGACGTTTATATTAAAATACAAATCTCAAATTTAACAAACAAACGATTAGAGGATGTAGAAAAGAAGATTTTATTAAAAAATACTATAATTCAAACGAAAAATATAACACGTATTAAGTTCGTTTAAAAAAAAAATCGGCGTTAAAACAATTTTTTCGTTTTATAAAATCAAAAAAAAGTTATTGACATATCTTTATATAATATAAATTATTCGTACAATTAAAAAAAGAAATCTTTAATATCATATTTATATGTAACAATAATATTATTTTTAATTGATTCTTAGAGTAATAAATAATTTTGCAAATTTTTAACATTTTTAACCACATCGATTATATAAATGGCACTAATGATATCTATAAAAGTGCAAAGGAAAATATGTACGGACAAATTGTTAACCAGGACGCAATTCAGATGTATCGTGAGAAAATTACGGACTCAATTAGGACAAAATATCATTTATGGATACAGTTTGAATGCACCGTAAAATAGTATATTTCTGTTATTATGAACTTCCTTTAAAACTCTCCACTACAAATTATTAGTAAGTCTATTGGACAGTAGAGTATCCAACGGGTAGGCCTGGTAGGCCCAGGCATACCCACTTTTCTCCAAAAATAAATGTTTCATAATATCGTATCGAATGTGTAGTTTATATAACTATACTATAGGTGCTATTAGTTTTAAAAATTAAAATAAATGCAATTAATATGCGTATATTACCTTATTACTTTTTTAATTAATAAAAATATTCATTAACATTCCTTACATCAAAATATCAGGCCTATCCGAGGAAAAGTATCTAGCTAGTAGCTACACCACTGCTATCAGAGTGTAGCAAATATTACAATCACTCAATGTATTCTTATTTTTTTTTTTTTCATATTATATAAGTTATGTTATCTACGTAGAATACGGAAAATAATTATTTACAAATAAACATAATATTGTTATAATATTATTACTATTATTTTAATTAATTTCAATTAAACAAATATTGTTCACATACTAATAAGTAATATTGATATCAATTTTTTTTAAATTATTAACCAATATTATATTTATTTAATATTTAATATTATATTATATTTGTAATGAAACATTTCTTGTTATATTTACTGGGAAAAGCTGAGTTATTTTACTTATAAATGCTAAATGTTTATTTTTTAATTAAACAATTTAACAAATAAATAAATAAATAAATAAATTAGTATACACTCACGTAATTTAGAAAAAGAGTCAGTGATTACACTACCAACTACTAAACACAAAAAAAAATACATCATTTTTAAACCAGTAATAGTCATATTGTAAAAATTAGTTAAACAAACAAAATTCTAAACTAGGTATCACAATTAATTTTTACTTCATAAAAACGTTTGTGTGATTCAACTGTTTTAAAGACATTAATCATTTGTATACCTATAAATTCATTATATTTGATAGTTTATTAATTAAACCTTATCCCTACTGTAGAAATATCTTAATGCATTTTTAAATGTGTGCACCACAGTTTGCAAACTCAAATTTTCTAAAAATATCATATATGACAAATATTACCGTTCATAAAAAAAACTACATTAATTTTGTGATTTTTTAAAAAACTATTGAACCAAAGTATTTTATGATTCCAGCTATGATTTCTGAAAGCAATGATAATGAGATAAATTTATTAATGCATTCCTCCTTTTTAGTCCAAAATAATACTTTATAAATTATAAAGTATCAAAATCAAACTATAATTTCGCATTTTTTAGTTACTGTACTCAGTACACTCAATCGTCAATACAGTTTACAGGAACAAATAATATTATCTATTAATTCTTTAAATTTTAACAATAACAATAATTTAGTTATCAATTAATTCAACATATTTTATGTATATTATTACCCTACACAGTATTATGTTAAGCAACTTAAAACACATCTATTATTCATTAAATTTTAATAGCTATACGATTTATGTTAAGTGTAAATCAATAATATTTACCACTAATAATATTATACATTTATACCTATACCTACTATTATTATAATATTACTCATACTTATATTAAAAATTAATAAATATTTTTATAAAATCTTTTACTATCACTAGTCAATATTATTTTTTGATTGCTTTATAATTTATTATTGCGTTCAAGTCAAAATATAACACATTCTACTGTTACATTTTCGGTAGAATAAATACAGTTCTTCTCAAAAAGTTATACAGTTGATTCCACCTAATAATATAGGCACTGGGTGCAGGTTAATATGAGCATCCGTGTAATATGGGCAAAATAGTCTGATCCCAATACAAATGTATTTAACTAAATAATGTTAAAAAAAAAACCACACAATATGGGTAAGTACTCGATTCAGTTTATGTGGGAAATTTTTATTTTATCATAACATCAGAGTATACACATATTATGTATTTAAACAAGATTGATATAATTGAGTTTCGTCGGATCTATAAAATAGTGTTTATCAAAAGTAGTAAAACGCATAACCATTTAGACTTTAATGTTTTTTTTCTTAAAAAAAAAATACAATTGGCACTCAGTTTATTTATTGATTTACATATAAGTGTGACTTTGTTTTATTGCAGCTCAGTTTATTTTAGAGTTGGTTTTACGGGAAAAAAAAGTGGATCTTTAGTTTAATAATATTTCTGCGTAAACAATTCATCATAGTCATCAAAACATAAAATATGTACTATAATTTTTTTTTTTTCATACACTGGTATAAAGTAAAAATAATTTAGTATCAAATAAAATTACTACTAAAATAGGTACCTAGGTCAATAGAAAAAAAAAGTGAGATATGTAGAGATGTAGAGATGTGTAGGTGTGCAAAATATTCGCATCCCTCTCTACTCTATCAAACTTAGGAAATGTTAAGATCCCCCTCTAATCTAAATTTACCTCCATATAGGTAGGTATAATTTAATTTATGATTAAATCGGATATAATATGGATATTTATTATTCATTTTAAATTAATATTTAATGTATGATTACTGATTAATTATTCTAAATCACGACGCTATTCATAACGCTATAAATAGCGGTTAAACGAAACAAAATTTTTCCTGTGAACTTCACACATAAAATGTATAGTGTCCACACTCCATCACTCCAACTTCGTTAATTGCATTATATTATAGTACAAAATAACAAATATTTCTAAACCGGTTTTATAATTAAATCCCAATCAACTATCTATATATTAGTATCTTGCACAGAAAACATCACAAACAAATCATCGAATTAAGTAAATAAAACTTGTTTTATTCAATTCAACATAAGTATTGTTAAATTGTCTGCGAGTTCAATTATTTAAAAAAAAAACACTTTTATATCATTAAACTTAAACGAACAATAATTTATTAGTCTATTGTAAGTTAAATAAGTTGCTGTAAATTAATTGTAGCAGATCAAACAAGTAATAACTAATTTTTCTATCAGATTTAATCATATGTATTATTTTAAGTGCTTTTTTTAGGTAGTTTTAAACAATGTTTAAACGTTTTGTTTTATTTCATAATTACTCGCCCTGGAGGGTATTTGCAATAGTACAATAAAGTAGTTATAAATTAGTTAAAAAGCAGATAGCAGAAAGTTGAAAAATATTAAACTTTAAAGATAGACATGTAGTTGAAAATCTAAAGCACGAATCAGGTTGTAGAGGTCTTGAATTCTGGTTATGAAATTTTGTTTGATACATTCATAAATCCATTCAATCATTATAACGTATAAGTTAACATAAATGTAAAAAAATTAAAACATTAAAAATATTTAATAATACAATAGTTTATTATAATATAGTTTTAAATTAAAATAATTATTTAATTTTAATTCGATTATGTATAATAAGAATATGTATTAGTTACTTTAAAAATCATGAATACAAAATAATTACTATTTATTATCTAACTGTACAAGTTACAACTTGACCAGCAATTCAATTAGTACATACATATACCATATACTATAAAATACTGAACAGCGCACATTGTACGATATAAGATTATAGGTATTAATACTACTTAAAATAAAGCTAAAACAAACAAAAGATAATAAAATATTTGAAAAATATATTATTTATAATACAAAAAAATAAAATAAAATCTAAATTACATAGTTACCTAAAACGTCTCATAGTGTGTTGCGTATAATAATATATTAGTTTCTTTGTATATAATATCCTTCTTCACAGATAGCTATCTAAGCTGAATAATGTTTAATAGTATCTTGTAATTAAATTTATATATGTTTATTATTATACAAATGTGAATACTTATA
Organism: Aphis craccivora; assembly: GCA_009835225.1. Lineage (NCBI taxonomy): Eukaryota > Metazoa > Arthropoda > Insecta > Hemiptera > Aphididae > Aphis > Aphis craccivora. The sequence continues at coordinate 13,808 of VUJU01003104.1, read as the reverse complement.
TAATGTATCTTAATATGATTTTTTCAAGGTCTTGAGAAATGCGCTTAATGCAAAATGCACTTAAAAACCATTTTAATCAAATACATAAACAAAACATTAAAACCAGCTGAGTAACACCACAGTTCATTAAAAACATATTGTACTATACTTATATTAATATTATAGTTATATGCAATTTTTTAAATTATTTAGTTTATATGAACTATTTAATGAATTTATATTTCAAATTGTCAACTCATGGGCCCCCACACAAACATGTTCAGTGGGGCCCATTATCTTCTTGAAGAATAAATACATAAATAAATAAATACTGCCATTCCTACGATAATTTAGAATGCTGTTCTTTTTATAAGTAAAAGGTTTATTTAGGTAATTCGTAGTTACTAATTATTATAGTAATATTTCCAGTACTTTGTTTAAAATAATATAATGGGTACTCCAGTACTCGTTTTTAAAATAGTGAGTTACCTATTTCATTATTTAATTAAATCGACTAATTTTACTTATTTAACATAACATTATTAAGTATAACCACTACCCATAATACTTGTGTAACAAATTTTGCCAAATTAAGTATTAAGTTTAATTCAATTCATATCAACAAAATACTACACCGGTGGTGGTATAATGTCATATTAATAGCCATAGTTAATCAATAATTTATTGAAGGTCTAGAAAAAATATTATTAGAATTAGAATTTACAATGCTTATTATAATAACTTTGTATTACTTATTGTATTCTTATAAATTATGATAGACGTTGTATTTTAAATTTTAAAAAACTTAAAATGAATTATATGCGTCAGTTATTTATGTTTAATGTTAACTTTTTTCTAATAAAATCAAAAAGTCGTTTTTAAAGTAATATATCTGTATACAAAGTAACTTAAAAAAAATGATTGTATATAGGTAACTGTTCTCCTGCGCAGTAGATATTGAATACACTGTAATGGGTATACTAAATTGTAATTCAATAATAAATCATCGTAATTATATTTTATGGTATTATATTTCTATTGTTATTTGATTAATCAATTTTATTTTTATAGGAATACAGTTGGTTGAATTATTTTTTTTTTCAAAAACACTATCTGAAAATATCACTATGTGCATATAAATTAATAAATAATAATATATGTAAAAAGATCCAAGTCCACACAAATAATATTTTTGAATTGGCACAAAATAATAAAAATCGTTTATAATTCTTATCTTAGAAATATCTAATTTTATCCAAAATTAAGATTAAAATGTCTATAAAACATACTGTATTTATATGTTTTAGATCTTTTAGTTAAAATAAGAACTACTAACTTATAATCAACCTTGTTTTCAATTTAAAATTTCTTTGTCTATAAAATTTTAACATTTAAAAAATTAATAGCTACAAAATTATTTCCAAATTTCCGTAATTTTAGAGAATTTTGTCAAAAATTAAACTTCATAATTATACACAAAATAATTATGCTGCGTGTACCTATATCATGAATATTTTTATTATTATTTGTTCATTTTTACAATGAAAATTCAAAGTTTACTTATGTTATAAATTATAATATTAATGAATAATTAATACCATCACTCATCAGTATTTATTGTTTTTTTACTAAAATGTCTTCAACTTGCAGGAATGTGTAGTGGGTACGAGTTCATATTATAGGAGAAATAGTTTTTAAACCACTAATTATTACAATATAACGAATTAAAGTACCACTTAAATTGTTAGTCTTAAAATATTAAAACATAATAATATACCTAAACTTTAAAATCGAAATATTTCATATACTCGTATTTTATCAATTGCAAGTTTAAAGCACTAATAATAATACTATGTCTGTTACAACAATAAAAATTAGTGGTGTATTTATTTTAGAGGAATTCAAAAAATCAAATGAATTACAAAAATATTTAACAATACAAAAATTTTAAAATATATTTTCGCAATAATCAAACTAAAACCAAACAATATTGAATATCAGTAATATCACTATCTGAGTAGAAATATTTACAAGTATACAAAATGCAAAAATATAAAAAAAAAAATACAATTTTCCACCAAGTAGTTTCAATTATTTCAAATCACCCGATTGTGTTTATGATTATGTTTATACATATATTATTGAAACGAAAAAATAAATTACAGCATCTAAGCAATTCTATTATTTCTGCTTCCTTGCTGAATCCATAATAAATATTAGAGAAAATTACAATAACATTGAAAAAAAATATCCTCAAGATAATAATACTTTAACGTACGTGTAAATGGATACATAAAAATAAGCATTATATTAAAATATAAATGAAATAATGTATCCATTAGTATATTATCAATTTCTTTTGGCAAAACCATTGAACTTTAAAATATGAAGATATTTTAGTTTATTGATAATTTGTCCTATTGCAGTTACGATAATTGAGAAATATTGTATATAAGACCCATGCAATATTTTTAATTTTATTATTTATACACTTATATAATAATAAGATAAAATACATATTAGATAAAATGATGATTTCAAAAAAAATGATGATTCAATGATGATTTCAATAATATGAATAATATATTCATAAAAACATATCATAATACTAAAAATACTTAATTAATTTTATTTACTTAATTAAGAAGTATTTTATCGCTTCTAAATATCAAAATATTTCTATATTTTTAAATAAAAATGCGTAATCAACAATAATAAATAAATATACGATGCATTTATGAATCTAAGTTTTAAACTCCATTAATTTATAAGTGTATAGTGTATACTGTATACAATCAAAGTAACTTAAAAATTACAATACATAGATGATCATCATATTTTCTTCAAATTGTTATTAAAAATATAATATATTTGTTAATTATAATATATTACATTCAGGTTATAGTAACTGACAATTTATTGCTATACATGTCAATTTAATTGCCTATACAATTTATTATTAGGCAAATAATATATTCTTTGTATTGGTATAAATTATTATGTAGTATAATTTTTATTTATATAGGTACGTATACATCTAAATGGTAATTTTTTGATTACAGAAATTTCAATTTAAAGGTTCATAGTGTGATAAAAATGACTTTAATTTATTTACAAACTTCTTAAAAATTAAGCTAAATTCCATTTCCTATTTTTATTATTTAGTCATATAATTTACATTTTCCAAAAGTGTAAAAACTGTTACCGATACATAGCCATAACTCAAAAACCAGTTAATCTACACAGTTTTTATACTATATAATATTATAGTTTGAGTTAATGCAAAATCTATTTTTCTTGTGAATAACAATTTTATCTGCATACTAATGTACGCAAACACTTTTTTATCGTACTAATAACTCCACTAATATAATATTGGAAAAATACATATTCTATCATTGGAAATAATTAAAATGTATTGTTGAGTAGAATAACACCAGTGGCACAGTCTATCCACTAAAATAAAATTGTACCGAGTAAAAAATACTAATACGAAATGTATTTTATCTTATTAAATTAAATACATTTTCAAAATAAAATATCAACAACTTATAAATTATCTTACTTGTTTGTGGTATTTTTAATATGTGACAATTAAATACATAAATAGTAATATAAATAGATACATAATAAATTAATAATAATAGTTATAATATATAAATATATGCGTCGGTGAAAAATAAATTATATTTATAACAATTTACCAGGAAAACAATTTCATTGATATAATATACATCGATTTACAATAATTGTGCAGCTTTCTTAGTAAAATTTAAAAACTCATGCTATGTCAAGCAAACATTAAAGATGTATAAAACGCATATTTATAACAAAAATAAAAATTATTATTAATTTAAAATAACTTTGTTTAATTAGTTAAAGAGTAAAATAGGTATATTATATTTACGAGTATATTATAGTTATAATATTATAAATACTTGATATTAGCAAAAATAAAAAATGTTTAGGCAGGTTAGTTAGGTTTATTTTAATTGCTATACATTTTTTAGAGCCTACTATATTATATATATTTAATAATTTTTCTAATAATTAAACACTTCAAAATATTCCTACCTAACTAACTAAATTAACTTAAAATGAAAGTGAGGATTCTAATTCTAATTTCTAAGCTTACTTTACAGCAATATTACTACGTACCAATTCTACATGACTACGTATTTTTATGTTTCTAAAATTTCGGTAGAATATGTAGCGTACTTTCCAACATTTATTGCTATTGTAAATAAAACATAATGAATAATTTATGTTTTGTGCTTTTTTTATTATTTTCATCGCAACTTTGATTGATGGCCAAATAATATTTGTTGTGAATAATGAGTATTTTTAAGTTTGTTATCCACCATATGTCTATATAGACACAATATAGTACATAGAATTCTATATTAATTGTCTCTGAGGGAATTTTTTGACACACCATAGGGCATAGATCAATAACAACCATAAAAAGTTGTATATGGTTTATATTAGTTTCGATAACCAATATGGCAAATATAAGCGATGTTTTCACAAACATCTGAATGAACGGTTTTCTTTAGATGTGCTCCATTTTCAAGTAAGTGGAATTTTCATTCATCTTTTTTTTCTTTTTTGATTGAACCGATTGTATAATAAAGACTATAGTGAGATCATAGAGAACATAGAGCATCAGTTCACATCACTAATTCTAACATGACAACATTCTCTAGTCAGCACCAGGAAAGTAAATCAGTACAGTTATGGAAATATAAACGTGTAACTTAATACATACTAGGTAGAAATGGGTGAGTTTATTGAGTAAGCCCCCTAAATATTTCATTATCACTCCTCCTTTCACCCTAAGAAAAAGTGTAATAATTAAATTATTTTCATAATTCGATTTCGTATATTTAAAAACTAAAGCCTAATCTTTTTTTAGTACAGAGATTGTGATAATTTATTTCATAAAAGGAAATTGTTAAAAATCATAAATAATATTATAATATATTTAACCACTATTGGCACTAACTATGCCAGAATAATAAATATAAACGTATACCACAATCCACAGATTACAACAAAATATTTTATCACAGCGTTTTCTTTACGAATATTTAACGTTATTAGTTACTACCTACAGATTATTATCCTTTATTCCCGATAAACCTAACTTGTTATATGAACTATAAGCATTTATTTAGGTTTGTAGGAAAGCTGTGTGAGGGGAGCAAAACTCCTCAAAATATTAGTCCTCTTAGAAAATTTAATAAAATTCCGTCTATGTGACTTTATAATGTACTTTAGTGCTACCTAATGACATTGATCAGTGGTATCATTTTTCAAAGACACGACTTTAAAAATTGTCTCAATTCATTAATTATTAATTGATTAATATATAGGACTTGGATTAACTTATTTTTATTTTATACATATATTATAATATAACTGATATACATATATTTTTATACATAATTCGCTATTTTCCGCATGAATTTAAAATTAAATTAGTATAACTTTTATGTGAACTCATCTGAAAACTATAAATAGTCCATGACCTTTCAAATTTGACTGCAAATGACCTACAACATATTATTTAATAGTTATTCAAAAATCATTTATAAGTATTTTTAATACATCATATAAGAATAATTTTAATAAAATTAATTTCTTGTTTTGTTAAATTTCAATCATAACTTATAAACTTATAATACATTTTTAATTCCATGTTTAAAATAATGACAAATAGTAAGTTAAAAAAATTAATTATTACTCTTTAAATCCTGATTTGATTTAGTTTGATTTATTGTTCAATAACAACAATAATTATGTGGTGTTGCCCACGGCACTCAGTCAAAAGAGTTATACAATATATTAAAATACTATTCATAATATTACTAATAAAACTACATAATGTTATACGACTTTCAAATAAAAGTAAACACATGACCATGACATTGTTCTTGTACAATACTAAAATAGTGAATATTTAAACAAATAAGACCACGCAGGGTAGCTGCTAGAAAAACACCAGATACTGTGGACCGTGGTCAACGACTCTAGTCGGTTAATCTTACCGCCGAATAAAACCGGAAACGCATTACGAATAATTATACATTTACACAGGTTAAGATGTAGACAGATAGACTATTACACAGAAACTGGATACAAAAATATTTGTATTTTAATAATTTACACTGTGATACTTGCTTTACTGTCGAATCAACTTTAAACAATTAATTTTAACGTGAAAATGTAATATCATTAAAAGTAAAAAATACTATAATAATATTATTTGATATAACGGGAGTGGCCATCAAGAATACTCGTGAGTCGTACCCAATATAAAATAAGAAATATGTAAGAATTAAGAGCCAATAAAAAAATATAGATACTACTGATAAATAACAATAATACATTTTATTCTAATAAAATATATTATTTTATAAAATAATAATATTAAAACAATATTTCCTGGAAATTGTTATAAAATACCTAACGACTACCAGTTACATAGCTAGTAATAGTATACATTTTTAAAAAATAAATCGTCTTTTTATAACATGTTTTTGATCATTTTTGTTAAAAAAAATAATAATCAAGGCTACTAATTAAATATCATAATTATTATTACCAAACATCTAGATTTTATCAATTTGCATTTTACATAACATTATTAAACATCGTTATGATACCAAATACTATATAAAAACACCAACAAATATTTAAATTATTACTAATATTAATAAACATGAGAACGGTGAGCAAGTATTGATGTTATGTTATAGTAATATATTATGCATTATTGTCGATTATTTAATTTTAAATGCTGTGGCAGTCTGCCTTGTGTTTATTATTATTGTAGACCTAAACTATTTTTAGGCCTACGGCAATGTTTTTTTTTGATTTTTTGCAAGGCTCTATTAATAGTTATGTTTTTTTTGGAAATAATAAAATGAAACAATTGTTTTTGGATATTAATCTATTTAATTTTTTCAGTATTGAACCCCCCTATTTAAATAGTGATAAAAAAGCTCTTTCTATAACTGAAACCGTACTTGTATATACACTCTTGGACAATTTCATTTCAATTATAATACTTCTAGATAGACTTATTTTTAACAAGCTTATTTGTTAAGGACTTATATTATTTTAAAGATATGTGTTGGTTATTATTGTCACGGTGTAAAGCTATTATGGTAATGTATAGTATAAATATTTCGTACTATGAACTAAATCACTGATAATCATAATATTCACCTACAAGTCTATATTAATTTTTTTTCTTCTCCAATCCTCTCTTTATTAGAAAACTACTTCACCAAAACAACTAAAAGGCTTTATTAGTTAACAATATTATTTTTTGTAGATGATTTGCACAAATACAAATTATATAGAAAATACAAAATAATACTTACCTACTTTAAATTTTTTTAAATTTAGGTGCATTGTGTTATTGAATTTACAATGTTGTAAGTTTTTTTTTCTTGGATAACTCTTCCGAAGATAGTTAAAACAACGCGCTTAATATAGCACAACCATGGATTGTAAATAAGCATAAGTATTTAAAACATATAATTTTTTAAAAATGCATAGACAAAAAATATCAAAATGACAATCAATAAATGAAGCAAAATGCGACTGAAAATAATCAGAATCAGCTAACTTATCGACATAATTTATGATAGAAAATCAATATTTCAAAATATATGTAGGAATAACAATTCATTCTATCTTAATATTTAATTTATATCAACCACTAATTACATAATAATATTTTATTTACCTATAGTTACGGTTGATTTACATTAAAAAAAAATATTGTGAATAACGAAATATCCAAAACATATCTTTTATCGTAATGTATGTAACTGTGTATAAGTATTAAGTTCTTAGTTTATACCTACTTATATACATAGTAATTTAATTTATTTAAGAACAATATACAAAATAATATTGTGTTAATTTGCCTAATTGAATATATGTCCTTAATTATTTTAATATTTAGATACTTATCATCATATTTAAGTGACAAAAAATGTTATTTTATCTGTGTCCACATCCTTATAATATAGTGATAAATATAGTATTATTATAACAATTAATGTTGTACAATGATTTAACGAAAAATTTGGATAAAAATAATGTACCTACTTAAGAACAATACTATTATTTAAAAAAACAAATATTATATATTATAGGTAGTTAGGTATACAAATTATATCCACAACCTGCCGTCATGCACAATTAAATAATATTTATTCACTATAATACTATGTATTTTATTCCAACGTAGATCACTTTTCAAGGTCGAATATTAAGTGCCACGTAAATTATAACTGATTTTCATGAGATTTGCCCATTATTCTTGTACAAATCGTATTATATACATAAAACATTGTGTACAAATTTAACGTATAAAAATTATGTTCATTTACGTTAGCAATAATATTATTATTTACACGCCCTAAAGACGTACCTATACATTTATTTTGTATTTGCTTTTGTATAAGTATTTGTTTGGACTAAAACTGTGTAAGTACTTATTAAAATACTATTAAGATATTATTTGTAAAACAAGTAATTTGAATTCTTATTTTACTTTAAAGCAAGCAATACAATTTCAATAAATTAATAAAATATAACTTTTATTTAGTTAATTTTTAAGTGATATGTTTTTATTTTATATATATTTTTTTAACGGATAAACAATATATGCGGTATTTCATACTACACTATTTTCATAAACATTCAAGGCATCAAAATTAGTTTTATTGATAATTATAACATTCACAAACATGTGTCCAAACCTATTTATATTTAATCTGTACATTTCATAGTTTGTTTAAATACAAAATACGATTTACATGTTAAATATTCTTTATAGGTAAATCATTCAATTGTAGTTTCTAATATTAAGTTCGAGAATATATAAGTAATATAATATAATGCCACTGTGAACAAAACGACACTGCACCAAGATTTGTTATCCTTGCTTCTCATACAATATGATAAAGTAAAAACATGTTCAATGCCCATACCGCCATGCAGTTGACCATACTTGACTAGGGGAAGTGAATTTAAAACAAAATCATTCGGAAAAAATTAATAATTAAAAATAAAATCAAGGCCATCTCGTTTCGACTTTTTAGTTGTATTCAATTTAATATGATGCATAATATTTGAAACGGTATTTTTATTTGTTGTTATTTTAAATTATACAAACTGGTTTTTATAATTGTGAAGTGCTTTGAAAATGCCGAAGAAAAATAAAGTCAGTTAACGATAGTTTATGTATTATTTTGAAAGACAAACAACATTTAATATATAATATAGAACATCGTATCATACCATCCATAATAAATATGTTTTTATTTTCTTAATATTCCAGTAATAACTTATAATTAATATGAAATTTATAATACCTCAATTATTTGTGGAGTCAATCATGTCTTGATTATTTTTATTATGTGTAACATTTCCGTATGAATAATTTTTATATACCTATATAAATACATTGAATTTGCTGGAAGGCAAATAAGTATATACATATTAATTTATTTATAATATATACTGTATATTCATTAATACAGTTTTGAAGAAATATCATTTGTAATTCCTGAAATTCGTACAACCATTCCAGTGGCCATTAACATCATATAAATAATAAAGTCCAACAATTATTCACAGAATTTTAATTTAGCAATAAGACAAATATAATATTTCAGTTATAAATTAAAATAATTTCCTATTCTCATTATAACTAAATTTTAAAGTCTAAATTGATTAAAATATATCTTTTGTAAAGCTTTAAATGGCATAAGAAGAGCTAATCTCTCACAAATCTTTTTATTTCCGCCTAAACAAATAATATGCATATTTAAATCCAAAATGAAAATTTTTCATTTTTATTATACTCCTGACATCTGGCCAATCCAAAAATATTTATTATGTATTTATTAACACAATATTTAAAATTAATAAAATAACAATATTGTTTTCGTTAATTTATTTATTTATATTGAATTGAAAAATATTTACCTACATACTATAGTATTTACCAAGACTCAGATTAAATAAATTAAGAGTTATAATGACTAAGTTAAGTTGATATATCTACCTAAAGAGTGTACTACAATTTCCCATTTTTTCCTTTTTTTAAATGAAAAAAATAGGTAGCTCATTATTGTGAACCAAATAAAATGTTATGTATAGGTATATTATAGCGTATTATCTGTATAGATTATATAATATATAATATAGAATATACACTATAATACTTTATACCTACTATGTATTAAATATGCAATTCACACAATTTTAAAATTGATTGAATTCAAAATATTCTCCGTACATTCATTCAAGAATTAGTAATAAATTCATAAATTTCCTTCGCGATTTTTTAAGAAAGCTTAGAACTGCCAACAAATGATCATTGTTAACTTGGTTAAAAATTGTTAATTCATTTAAACATTTTTGTTTATACCAAATAATTGTAATGAGTTGTTTTATAGCTTTAAAATTTCTGTACCACAGTACGTTGTGAACTTTTTTTTAAGAAATTTAAGTTTTTATCAGCCAATGATAACTGTATATATTTTCAAGTCAACTTTAAACACAATTTTACAATATTGTAACTTGTAAGTTACATATCAACTTTTAAGTCAAAAAATAATATACTAGAGTATTATAAAGACTACTTTGCAATTTTTAAATAGTATAAAGTTGTTTGTTACAGAATATTAAAACGTCTAGTTAGCAAATATGTTAGAAAATCGTCTTAATATTTTTAAATTAATAGCAAAACTAGACACACAACTTCAGCACAAATAAATATTAAGAGACTTAAAATTATTTACACGTGACAAAATAGCTCTCCAGTATTAGATATAATATTTTCAAATATCAAATACTTGAAGTGCAAATTCTTCTAAAGTTGTTAGAATCTTTGGCGTACTGTTACAACAGAAATTATATACATAATATATTTCCTCCATAACCATTTATAACAGATTACATTCGCCAATTATAATTTTCTGTTACGAAGTTCAACTTGAATATTTTATTTGACCTCGTAAATAAATCGTTTTCATACATATTTTCTTTTAATATGGAAGTTAATAGTCGGTAACTACTTAGTAAGTAGTACTTACCAATGAATATTATCAAAAATTATATCATAATTATTTTCACTAAGCAAATATCATCAGTCACATTATTGTCAACGAGTAGAGATGTTAATTATATATATAAATATATGACCCATTTTGAAATTTGTAAATGGCATACACAATATTTATCATATTATATATAACATTACAATGTTGTGATATACAAATACAATCATAAATTCATAACTGACATTTTATACAAATTCTGACAAATCTCATTTTTTAATTTTTTTAATCAAAGTAATATAGATTTAGCATAAGTATCTAGATTATAAACTTTTTTTAAAATATACGTATTAAATTATGTTAAAAATAAAAAAAATCAGATAACATTAAATGAATATTTGATATTTTTAAAAAATGATTGGTATTTAAATTAGAAACATTCAAAAACACTAAAATACTAAATACAATATTATTTTAAAAACAAAATCAAAAGTATAAACACTAAATTCAAATATTTTTAACAACATTATTAGAATTATTAACAATAATAAATAAAAAAAACGTTTATAATTTAATTATTTGCTTTTAATATTAATACAAAATATATTGGAGAACAACATTTAAATGAGAAAACCCTAAACTATTACCAACAATGAAACCATCATAAATCGGCTATAAGAATGTGACACTCAAGGTTAACTCATGGATATCTCATTTTAAAAGAAGAACCTCCAATTTGTGAAGTAAGTGGCTCACTAGTATGATAAAACATATCTTAATAGAATCCAAATGATACGAATAAGAACAAATAAACTTCAATATAATTAAAATTCTAGATACACTTCTAAGACCGAACCCGAATCAAAACAATACAATTTTAAAACTATAAAAATTAACAAACTTAAATGACAAAATATAATCGAAATTTAAAATGAATGTTAACATAATTTAAAAACTTTAAATAACTATTAATAATAATTAAGATATTTTAACTGTTGCTTCCGAGTTTTATTGAAAGATTGATAAAAAAAAAAAATATGATGATTTCTAAAAAGTTTTTACTATTTCAAAGATAACCTATAAGTATTTACTACTATATAAGTAGTACATACTTATACTAATTCCTAATTATATTTATAAATATCGTTTATTATACTAAACTAATACTTTAATAAAATTAAAAAAAAAAACAAATTATCATTTATTAAAAAACTAAATGGAATAGGTATATAGTAAAAAAAGATTTTAAAAAGAAAATATTAAAAATATCACCTAATAAATAATTAATTAAAGAAAATGATTTCAATATTAAAATGGAAACTTGTAAATTAAAACCGTTTTTAATCTTCCAAAATACCTCCATGGCTGAAATAAGTTTGCCCAATACCTATTGAATTGTTGAAAAACTAGTTTTAGATGTTTAGATATATTTACGTGTCTCTAGAATGTTCTAATATAATGTTTTTAATTGCTATAATTGAATATTAGTTATTCTGAAATATTTGGTTTTCAATCCATAAAATCGTGAAAATTTTTGACCAATTTAAATGTAACTAACCATCTAAACTTCCTACTCTCGGGCAACATAATAGACGTTGAGTTATTTCTCTCACTGGGCATTATATTTGGATAACGCAGATAAGTATGCAGTATGTACAGTTACATACTGCTGTCTTTAATAGTCAGACGCAAACTGTTGATAAATAGTTTCGATTTACGTATTTTAGTCTTTGTCGATATACTATTCGTTTGATTTAGCATAAAACACGCAGTAAAATACTTTACAGTTGTTTTAAAATTGTTTTTTTTTTTAAATTTTACTTAATGACCTTAATTACACTACATACTAAACAAACCCAATTTGTATTATTTAACTTGGCTGCTTATGAATGTTTAACATTGCAAAAACAAAAAGTGGGTAAGTGGGTACCGCTCTGCTGTACATTAGGTGCCGTATGGACATTATTATATATATTATAGGAATGTTATATTTGAATCCAATGATAGTTATCATTGTATACGAATAACGATTCTGAACGAAGATGATTTGTTAGCCTAGGACATCATTTCGAATGGTTGGTGAAAAAGGTGGTTTATGTTTACACCAAAATTTAAGTTCTTTTATAATTATTGTAAGCTAAACTTATGAAAAATCTTTTATTAAATTTTCAACTCTTAGCTACTTATACAAAAATTTTTATGAATTATACCTTCAAACTAATTTGCAAATATTCATGATTTTGACGAATTTTTGTCAATAATTGAACTTCAAAAGCTAATAAAAAAAATTGTGCCTATGTATTATTATAATTTTTTATTTACTATAAGAATAACTTATGAGGAACTTTGTATTAAGTTTTCAAGTATTTTGATTGGGCCAAAAAAATTTTATCGAAACTTCAAAAATATTTTTTCAGAAAAAATTAAAAATTTCAGTTGTCTATAAATAGCTCAAAAAAAGTCAAAATATTTTGAAATTTAAATCACGTAAAGAAAACGCGAATCTTAATAACTGTTAAAATTGTCAAGTATCTATGACTTATACATTTTTTAATAAAAACAAATATTTAAAATCGTTTGAGGATAAATCGTTATCGTTACGCTATTTCGTAAAAATTTAAAATTCAAACACGCTTAAAATTTTTTATAATGATAATTCGAGTTTTCTCTATAGCTACTTGAAGAAAATCTTGTGGAAAACTTAGTGTTGTATTTTTAATCCTTAGTTATAAACACAAA
>VUJU01003103.1:0-29280 GCA_009835225.1 Aphis craccivora | reverse complement strand
GTTAACGAACGAGGAGCGATTGTGATAATAGTTAGATCTCAAACTATGGATGGAACCAAAAATTGTTAAATCAATACAGACAATTACCGTTTAAAGAGGGTATACTAACAAGTACCGTAATAATATGATACATTTATGACGAGTGTCAATACGTCATTCTGCGGGACGACGCACTACATTATAATTTACAGTGCACTACGTAATATTTACTCAACAGTCAACACTACAACAGCCGTGTTCGGGTGCTCTACGGTGATTTTCTCTGTTCTACAGTTGTACAATTTTTCTACGACACTACGACTCCAAATACTCAATACAACAGTCCACGGTACCACGGCCGTTGAAAGTAGATTAGTAAAAAAATAAAAATGATATCATTGTGTAAATAATAATAATAACAAATTTATTATTTAATAATAATAATAATAGTAGTATCGGACGTTCGGACTGAACAGGAGGACGGTTACCGTACGCTGACGCCTGACACGGTGCAATGCAAAACCGTTGCGGCTGACGGCCGTGGCCTGTGGGCGGCGACGACGGCGACAGGTCCGGACCAGTGGCGTTGCACGCACTGCTCGCGGTTATCGCGTTGGCAGCACCGGTGAGTCGGGCCGATACAAATGTAAAAAAGGGGGAAAAAAAGAAAACAAAAATAATCATCGGGTGCCCCCTCCCAGCTCCGTCGCCACCACCCTTCGCCCGACCTGTCATTTCATTTGTGTTGTGATTTCCGTCCGGACCGCAGTACACCGATCGCGAAACTCCGTTTAATTTATTTTTACATGTTACCCTGAGAAACGAATCGGTTAATTTTCGTCCGCCGACGTTTTACGTTCGTATTATGGACGATAAAACGTCCCTGAAGGAACTAGACCAATGGATTGAGCAGCTGAACGAGTGCAAACAGTTGACCGAGAGCCAAGTGAAGTTCCTGTGCGACAAGGTAAATATCTCGGCGGCGTCCCGTCGATACGGCGCGTTGCCGCCGCCGTCGCGCAACGGGTTCGCGCGCGCGCGCGCGCCCGGTTCGGCCATATTGTTAACGCGTTCTCCGGGGCCGTCGGCGACCCGGGACCCTGTCCGTTGGGTCGGCCGTCTAGCGCGTTCCGTTCACCGGCCCGCCGTCGGCCCGGCACGGCCATTGCGGACGCTTGTACCTCGCCCAAATCGACCACGTGACCGGGTCTGGTCCCGACGAGCCCCATCGACTTGCGCGCGCCGGCCGCCTAACTGCCCCGGCCCTGGCGGCGCTCCCCCTCCCCAAAATTTGTCACTGCCCGCCGCCGGCGTCATCCGTCCACGGCTCCCGCGGAAATTTTCCTTTTTGGATTGCGAGCACTTCGGCTTTTCTCGCATTTTCAGGGCTTCGGTCCGATTTTCCGACTGATAACAGCATTAATTCCGAATACATGTACTAATCCCGGTAGATCGTTAGGATTTGTGTTGTTTTACTTCTGGTTATGGCCTTGGATTTCGGATTTGGTTTAGAGTGTTGCATCTAACCCATTCGACTAGGTCGTCGTGTACTTCGTACTGTATTGAAATCTAAACTTTATCTTTTCCTATCCGTTGAATATTATGCATACAGCTTGGATATGTTACGATTGCAGTTGTGTGATTTCACTGTGTCAACCAAAAACATCAATAATAATTTTAGTCATTAGTTTTCTATTATTGATTGAATGTGATTATTGGTACCACTTCACCTGTTAGTTTATAGCCATTCTTAAATTTTCGTATTTTATTTTTAGCAAGTCACTTGCACCCGCTGAATGCACGCTTAAAATGAGTGTTTTATTTTTGATCATTATTTATTAATGTATTCGTGTATTTTTAATTTTTTATCCATGTATTGATACATTGCTGATTATAACTACTTGCTTGGCAAACTTATTTTTTTTATTTTTTTTTTTTATTTATCTTTCTAATTAGTTTAAACAGAGAATTTATTGTTTGATAAACTAAAAAAAAAATTATTAGTCATAGTTTATTTTGAAAGGAATCTATTATGGTACCTATATATATGCATTATTAATACCAGTGATTTGAGTTAGGTAATTATCATGAAATAATAAAATACATTGCTTAAAAATGTATTCTTAATTGTTGTTAGGTATACCTTGTAGATAAAAAATAAATGATAGGCACTGTTTTAAAGTTAACTTAGGTAATCAACGTAACCTAATTAATAATTGTTACCTTAATATGTTTACATGTATAGTAATTTTTTTTATTGTTGTAATCAAAAATATTTTATTTAACATAAAATCCTAAATACTTTTAAGGTATGTTTAAAATATGAATTAGTCAGTAATCTGATGTACATCATCGGTCATATTAAAGTACCTAAAATATTGAGGAAAGTTAGTAAAATAAAAAATTATTTTTAAGATTTAGTTTTAAATGTACGCAATTGCAATTTAATGTATTTAAGTTTTTTTAAACTAGTTAATTATTTATTAATACCTATTTACCAATACTAAAAGATCAATCTTAATATTATTACTGATATTAATCAAATAGATTAGATTCTAAGTTGACTAGTATAGTTAAATGCATTTAATTTACCTTAACAGAAAAATCTGTTAAAAAAAAAAAATTTTAACTGTTTATAATTTAAATTATAAAAACAATAAACTATTGGTAAAACTAGACAACTCTAATTACACATTTACACATAGTGGCAGAGTTACTATTTACTGTATGATATATTTTGTTGTAATACAACTAATTAGGTATATGAATAAATATTTTTGTGATTATTCCGTGAACTAGACTTGTACTTAGCCATAGAATAAGAAAACTTTAAATGTTATGCATTTTATTATTTAACTTGTAGGTACCTATATTATATGTAGTATATATGCCTATATTCTTCATTGAATTGAAATACAATTATATTCTGATAGACACTAATGAATACTACATTATTTAGTTAATAATTTCACTGCTTCACTATTTCATATACAACAACTTGTCCTTGCTTAAAAATAATAACATTTGATATTAGTTTTTTAACATAATAATACATTTAGAGCCCTTAAAAGGTTGTCTTTATATTATGTATACTTATTAATTAAAAAGTACATTCTATGTTTAAAGATAATCATAAAATGTTGAGTATTTAAAATCAAAATTTAAAATTTTTAAAAACTAAAGGTTAGAATAGTTTTTTTATAGGTCACAGAGAGAAAGTTTTTTTATCACTAACAACACATAATATGACATATTAATTTCATTATTTGTTGTGTATCATAGGTCAGTTAATTGGTGTAATATGTCATTATTTTATTGATTCATATTAAACCTTTTAACATTGTTTTAAAAATATATACTTAGTAACCAGAAAAAATAAATAATGAAAGTCAAATATTGGTGTTCAATAATTATGTTCATATTATCTATCTCATATAAAAACTCTATTTTTAACAATTATGTTTATATTATTTTAATATTAAAATATTCAAAAATCTACCTTCAATTTCTTACATTTCATTTCTACGACTACAATTTTAGCCATATTTAACACATAACCCGATTAGACTGTAATTTATAAATAATATATTATACCGAGTCCGAGTATTATACTTAATTTTAACTAAGATTTTTTTCTTTATGACCATGTTGTTATTAAATATTTAATGTAGATATTATATACATAACACTTGAAAAATAAAATATATATTATTTTGGTACTTTTATTTGTGCTGTTTTTATTATTGTTTTTTACACGTCTTAACAATACTTATTCAAATGTATTTACATTTCATATAATATGTTCAATGTTAAATATTTGACAATGGTTCATCATTATTAGGTATTCTTATTGAACATAAGTTCAATCAATAGAGTTAAATTACAACTCAGGTACTATCCATCTCGAAAGTAATTTTTTTGTCTTATATTAAACACACTTAAATTATTATTAAAGTTGTAGTCAACCAAAATATAAATAAATATTTAAAAACTATAATACCTATTTTTTTTATTTTTGTTATTAATAATGATTTTTTTTTATACTAAATCGACCAAGTACCAATTCATAATGATATTTGTATTTTTATGTAATTTTTGGTATTATTCTTTGAAATAAGAAATTTTAAAATTTAGAAGTTGATCTATGTAAAAATTTATTTTAATATATCATTTATTTTGTCCATTTTAAAAAACTATGTTTTTTTAGTTTTATTACTCTATATTGCACATGTAAATTCTGAAAACCATCGATTTTATTTCATTATTATAATGGTACTTATTAAATAAATTAGTCTCTGAAATAAACTATGAAAAAATCAATAAATTCCATTAATGTATTTATTGTTAATTTTATAGGTGTGGTATATATCTTAAATTGGGCGTAATTTATATATAAGTACTACAAGTGTACACATTCTTATGTTACTAACTAACAAACTTCTATTTGTGAAAACCTTTCAATAACTGACATTTTATATTGCATGTCTTTACTGTACATTTTTTTCTCTTTATGATTTATGAGTGTCCATTATATAGAGATTACATTTATATTTGTTTTAAAAATATTCATAAAATAAAATAAAAAATGAATAATTTTTCTGCTAAATATAGTTCATGTAGTGGCTGTATTTTTATTCACCCCTTATAAAAATAGTCACTACTGCAAATACTACTTATGAATAATAACAAACATTTGAATACAATCCAAGAGCAATCATTAAAAATAGCATTAACAGAAACTTCATACTTAACCTTCCATAATATTTATATAGTTAATAATATTGTTGCAAATATCAAATACTTATATTATTGTTATTGAAATTTTGATATTTATTTTAGGCTAAAGAAATTTTGACTAAAGAGTCTAATGTACAAGAAGTAAAATGTCCAGTGACAGTATGTGGGGATGTACACGGACAGTTCCACGACCTAATGGAACTGTTTCGAATAGGTGGAAAATCCCCAGATACAAATTATCTGTTCATGGGAGATTATGTTGATCGTGGCTACTATTCTGTTGAAACTGTTACATTATTGGTTGCATTAAAGGTAAGCTAAATCATCAATATTATTTTTTATCAATGGAGTTTTTATTTTGTGTATTAAATACATTAAGGTACGATACCGTGAAAGAATAACAATTCTTAGAGGTAATCATGAGAGTCGACAGATTACACAAGTGTATGGCTTCTATGATGAATGCTTACGAAAGTATGGCAATGCAAATGTATGGAAGTTTTTCACTGACCTGTTTGACTATCTCCCATTGACTGCACTTGTTGACGAACAGATTTTCTGTCTTCACGGTGGGCTGTCTCCATCCATTGACACGCTAGATCATATTAGAGCATTAGATCGTATGCAAGAAGTCCCTCATGAAGTAATATATTTAATTAAATTTTGTGATCTATGTTTTTTATTTATTTATTGAATGTGTAGGGTCCCATGTGTGATCTATTATGGTCAGACCCTGATGATCGTATTGGTTGGGGTATATCACCTAGAGGGGCCGGTTATACGTTCGGTCAAGACATTTCCGAAACATTTAATCATTCGAATGGTCTGACACTTGTTTCCAGAGCTCACCAACTTGTGATGGAAGGTTATAATTGGTATGTAAAATTTGCAAATTTTTTGTTAATTATATTAATCCAAGTTCTTTGTTTTGGCAGGTGTCATGATCGTAATGTAGTGACAATATTTTCGGCCCCTAATTATTGTTATCGGTGTGGTAACCAAGCAGCTATTATGGAACTAGACGACGGCTTAAAATACTCATTGTTAGTGTATATATTAATATTTGAAATGCAGTATAATTTATTATTCATACACTGTTTTTAGTTTGCAATTCGATCCAGCACCACGACGCGGCGAACCACACGTCACCCGTAGGACACCAGATTATTTCTTATAAGCTAACAACACCAACTGTGTCTGGTATCAGCCTACTTTACGGTATGATTAAATAATAAATATTTATATAATTCTACATATTAATATAAATATATATATATATCGCCAAGTCTTATCTAAGTAATACAATTTTATTGATAATGTAAGAAAACTAATTAAGAGCAAAAGTTAAACTGTATTTTTGTTCTTTTTTTACGCTGGCATTTTTATTATTTTTTATTTATACTTTCAAGTAAACGGACAGGATTAATAAATATCTTTAAAAGAAAAAAATCAAAAATTATTTCAGTTATATATATTATACAATTGTTTTTTAAATGCTGTGTGGCATTTTTTTTTTTTTTTTTTGACATATTGGAGGAAACATTTTACATCTGTATTCCTAACAAATAATTTTATAGAATAATTTAAAATATTTACATTCTAATCTAACGTCATAAAAAAAAAAAATATATATATATATACGTGTAGTTTTTAAATATGATTGTAATCATTTTTCCTGTTGTTTATAAGTTAAGTAAAAAAAAAAAAAAAAATGAAAATGAAAATTATAAGCAAATATTACAATTTTAAAATATTTTATATTTTAAATTTGGAAGTAATTAATTTGTACTTTACACATAGATTAGAGATCATGTTGTAAAAATTATAATTATTATAACAAAATGTGTAAGTATAGATAATGAAAAATTTTGAGTTGTATAGTAGGATGATTTAATCTTTTTTTTTCTTGTCTTTGTGAGCAATCGAGATTCGGATTTAACACTCGGGTATAATTAGTCAATAGACTATTTTAATCAAACCATTTCTGTTTGTTCTTAATTTATTATTATTATTATTATTTTTATTTTTTAAATTTATTTATTATATTAATTATTATATCCATTGCTAAATCCGAAATTGGTTAGCATTTAAACAGCTTATAATGGGTTGTCAGTATTTTTTAATTTCCAATATATTTTTCCCTGTCATAATGATTAATTTACTAGGCCATCAGGTCTTCTTCAAATTGTATATTTCCAAATTCATAAATTATAGTATAACATTTTATCCTGGTGACTTTTTACCTTGTTTTGGACAGAATTTATATTCTATGTCCATTATAGAACCAATATTACATCCAGCACCTCAAAAATGATTCCAGATTGAAAGCATATTATTATGGGATTAATAAGCTAAACAAAGTTGCAACAAGTATAATGGACTCTGACATAGAAAGAATTTCATAATATTTTTTATAAAATATGTATATTCTTAAGATTGTAATTTAAAATTACAAACCATATTATAAAACTTAACTTTTAATCTTAACTTAATTAATAATAACTAAAGGATTTTTACAAAATCATAATTATATAATTTGTACCCTAATTTTATTTTTAATCTAATGAAAATATAGATTTTTCTTGTATCATTATTTTCCATAAAGTATAATGATTCACAATTTAGAATTATTAATTATACATTGCAAATTTCCTCCAATTTAATTTTGGGAGGTGGTAAGTGTAAATCTCAAAATATTTGAAATTTGGTATGTATACCTTAAATAGTTTTTATTTAAAATAAAATACCTTATCATATAAATTATTAGTTTAAATGTCTACCTGTAACTTTCTTATTTTGATAATTGATATTTAGTATTTAAAACATTTTGATTTCAAGTGTAAATTGTATTAACATGGAAATGCACTAGACATTGTATTAACATTTTCGTGTAGTTATTTGTTATTATTTGATTTTATCACATTAGTTAGAATTTTATTGTATTTTAATATCAGGCAAAATTATATTTCTTTTGAAATATTCTAGAAAAAAAAGTGTGAGTTGGAATTCAATCTACTTGCTCCCAAAATAAGCTTCTATAAATCATACATTTACATAATATGAAATACTATTTTTCATTCAATTTTAATTAACTTAATTAAATAAAATAATTCATTTTTGACAATCAATAAATCTAGTCATTTCCAATATGCTTACATGTCATAAATGTTTATTGCTACTAGCTATATTAATTTAAACAAACATTTAAGTGACATTTTTTTAAAGTATTATATAACTTAGGTACTAATAACGTTTAGGGAAATAAAAATTTATTATGTTGTCATTGTGACTAGTAGCATTAATCTAATTTTTGTTTTTGAATTTAAATTGTAAAAAAGGCGAACAGATTTTTCTTTGATGAACAAAAAATGTTCAAAATATCAAAATTTACTCACTTTTAAAATGAGAAATATTAATTAAATAATTTAAAATTAAAAAAATATTTATCTGTTGTTTATTATAGATTATGTTAAGATGACGTAAATTATACAAACCTAAAAGGAAAGTGTGGTTGTTGTGTGTTGACATGGTTATAACTTAATGCATATGAATGATAAAACTTTGTTAGAACATTTTAATATTATATTGTTTAGTATTTATAAACAAAATATAAACATTCCATTTAATTCTTAATTATTGTCACTATTTTTATTTTTATTAATATTAATATATTTTATCCATGAAATTATATTTGGTTAGGTCTTAGGTATATTTATTATAAATAAAAGTTACATTAAAATATTAGTTTCGATGTGACCAAATATATATAATGGTACCTAGCTGTGTTTTTGAAGTATTAAAAATTTGAAAATATAATAAATACTTGGTTTATATGTAACCAATAGTATTATCTAATGATCAAAAATGGTTGAAAACAAACTATGTACATTATATGCTTATTGTAGTGTATATATGTGATATGCATTACATAAATGGAATTTTAAAAAGAAAAACGATTCATAACAATTATAATAAAATAAAATTCTGAGTATGAATAATTATCATTGGAGGATGTAAGATCGTAGAATAAACGCGTTTGTCTTGCAAGCACTGTGTGAAACATGGATGTTATTATATTATAATTCATTCATGGCTCCATTCAGAATATAAAATGATTTATAAAAATAACAATATTATTTAAAAATTCTTATTACCGGTGCGGCGTGCCCACACTGCACACACCGCACATTAAGATTTTATATTTATTATTCTCAAATAATTACTACGAACGACGGCGCCAAACATTTTGCAACGATTCATCGCTGTGAAGCAGAACGGTACGTATATATTTTTGTTTTTTCTTTCGCACGCGCGTCTCTCTTTGTCAACAAGTACGTAAATCACGTTTCGCTTTATTCTTATCTAATCGTTGCGGCGTAAAATTGGTTGCACGCGCGAATGTTATGGTTGATTTTGATAACATATTTTTTATATTATAATTTTTATAACGCATACAATACAATATATATTATACAACTAAACATGCTTATTATAACTTATTTTATAGTATTGATGTAGTAGGATATTAACATTATATTATACAGGTCGATAATAGTGAATACATCATACAGTGTTCCATATATAATTCCCCTACACAAAAGTTTATAGTGTTTAATTTTTAATAACTCGAGAAATTAATTGTTTATGTAGGTATCCATATAGTATTGTCTAATATATTTTTGCAGGCGTTAAGACGAATGTGACTATATTCGTCTATGTCGCAAGAGAATTATACAATTACACCACCTTTATAACATCTTACACTTTCAAATATATGTAAATCAAACTCAATTGGTGTTCTATAGTAATGGGGATTTTTAAATAAATTTGCTACATCTCCCCAAGTTTGCTTGAATTTAATTTTTACTAGGACTATAGTCTTCCACCAGTCCCATCAAAATAATAACTTTATTTGCGTCAATACGATACCTCCGTTTTGTTTGGATTAAAATGAACTGTGAAAACTAAGATTTTTTTTTTATACATTTAACGCAATAACGCAAATTGTCTATAATATAGATCAGGGGTCTCCAAACTTTTTTATTCAAAGACCACAAAAAATATCATCTCTTGGCGAGCCTGCGAAGCTTTATACATATATTATAATTTATAACACATAATTTTAATTTTTAAATGTTAGGTATCTCCTTTTACATTAATTACTATTCTATGGAGGTCGCGGGCTGGTTAAAATTTGTTCGAGGGCCATAGTTTGGAAACTCCTGATATAGATGATTTTATTATAGTGTATATTATACACTTGGCATACTTAAGAATTGAGGTGCCCTGTAACATCGAAAAGTCGGATATTTACTCCACACAATTGTGTCCTTGTACCCTGGCTGAATAATTCTTGCGAGATATGGTGATAAGTGATAACCTTATGACGGAATTTACGAAGAGTAATGAACTATCTGTCGTTACTATCATTTCTCCTCTTTTATTTACTTCGGTTCATATTTTGTATGTTTGACCTACCTACTGATTCCATTTTTGTATGTGAACTTTTCGTGGTTTTAATATTTCTGTAATGTGATTTTGGAAAATCATTACTTTATGTATAAAGTCACAGTTTTATTATGGTTGTCCTTTATTTTGTTTGCAGTTTATCATTAGTTGTATTAGTTTTAAACTTCTACTACAAAATGTTTTTGTTCTGTTCAGGGACGCCCGCAGAAATATAGCTCAAGTTGGGGAGGCAATAAAATTGCAAATATCTACTCATGTCTCATACTTTGTAATAGTACAGTGATGCCCAACCTTTTTTCCTTGGCGGGCCACATAGGTAAACAATTATCTTCAAGCCGGCTGCCAATCATAAAAGTACGAATAATCTCAATCTTAATCTAATAATATAATTTGTTATACATACTACATAGAAGTGTAGGTACCACATATATAATATATATAAGTACAATTTGGACTTGTTTTCATATCTTTTATATATTGTACATATTAGGTATATTTTGACCTGTACGCTCATTTTGCACGAATAATATCAATATTAAATCGTAAAATTTATATTTAAAAATGCCTGACAGAAAATTCGCTAATATAATAAGATAAAATTCTTTTTTTTTTAAATTTTCTTCAATTTTAAACATTTGTAACGGGCCACTTTTTTAACCTTCGAGGGCCACATGTGTTCATGTGTTTACATTATTCGGCAATAAGTGAGATCGACTATTTGTAATTACTTTGACTCGTCCGCGCTAACAGGAAATCTGTAGGAACCAGACAAAAGTGACTTAGCGATTGAAAATAATCGTTAAGTTTTTTTACAATTAAATACCTCCAATATGACTTGTTAGATACAAGGATTGTCGAATATTCGCTAAACACCCAAGACCAGCTTTATGTAAAGAACTTCCAATTGTATAACAGACACGAAAAATCTCAGGGGGCAATGGCCCCCACTGCCCCCCTCCTTCCGGGCGTCCCTGGTTTTGTTAGAGTGTTAGACCCAAAGGTCAAAATAATATGAATTAAGATTTTATAGAAATAGGTATTTGATTTGTGGTTTACTATTTTGCAATTGATTTTAATAGATGAAAGTTAATAGCTTTAAAGTAGGATTTAACATACTATTATAAATTTTAAATGTGCCCGTGTATTATAGTTTTTTTGTAGATATTATTTACTGAATGTATCCTGAAAATTATTAAATTGTTAGTTTAGTGAGAAAAATGAAATTAACTATTCGCTTGAAACAAGAAGAGCAAAAACTATATTATATGGTTTAAATTCGATGTATCCATGGGTGTACCCTCCACCCCCGAAAAATACAAATTATATTATAATAGTATATTATATAAAAACTCATAATTAATTCATATTATTTAACAAAAATATTGCTTTAATATAAAGAGTGATTTTTTTTTATTTGATTACTGTGTTAATCAATTACGTTGGATACATCTATAATAATGGCCACTTCTTATACTAACTAATAGGTACTAAAAAGTAAAAAAAGTGACATCTACAGATATCTGTGGTGGCATCATCATAATCCTTAATAATATTAAAAAAAAAAAAATAATATTCTATTATATAGGTATCTATTACAAAATACACAGTCGCACACTCGCACGGATGTTTATATTATTATCTAAAATAAACAATACCACCGGCTCTAACGTTACCCACCGAACACTCGGATACAATGACAACCTCCCTTCGTGCGCCTTTGGTGGTGGTCATACGTTAATGGCTAAATAATATTTTTATATTTTTTATTTTTAATAGTGGTTCTAAATAATATTAGTGTTGCCTTAATGATATATTACTTGTGTCTGATTAATAATAAACCTCTCTTTTATTCTTGCATTCATTGAATACCTGACAATCGAACACGACAATCAAATAAGGGTAAGTTAATTTTCTACCTATATAATGAAATCCTTATATGCATATATTCGTAATAATGTGTGTACATTTATACGTATAAGAGCGTAATAATCCAGACTATGCACAAGCACAACATATATGAATGGTAGATCACTTATACCTATGTGAAAAGAAGGTAAACACATTTATATTGTGCTAGCTTGTATATTTCACATTACTACCCATCTTCATCGAGGCATACGTATTAAACCTTTAAGTTTCACAATAATTTGTAAAAAAAAAAAGATGATTGTTTTGTCAATTATCGAGGTTAAAAATAAAAAGTGGGTAAGTGGGTACCGCTCTGCTGTACGTTAGGTGCCATATGGATCATTATTATATATTATAGGAGTGTTAAATTTGAATCCAATGGTAGGTATCATTGTATACGTAAAACGATTCTGAACAGAAATGATTTGTCAGCCTAGGATATAATTTCCAGTGGTTAGTGAAAATGTGTTTTAATGGCTTAAATACACCAAAATTTAAGTTCTTTTATAATTATTGTAAGCTAAACTTATGAAATATCTCGTATTGAATGTTCAACTCTTAGCTACTTATACAAAAATTTTTATGAATTATACCTACAAAATAATTTGCAAATATTATTTTTATGATTTTTCAACTTCGAAATTACTTGCAAAGTTTCACGTTTTCGACAGATTTCGTAAAAATTATAAACTATATAATTATAAATTAAAAACTATAAACGCTTATAAAAAAAAAATTGTGACTAACGATTTTTAATTTTTTTTAGCTACAATAAGAACAACTCATAAGGAACTTTGTATTAAATTTTCAAAACTTTTTGGTCATCTAAAATTTTTTTAACGACACTTCATTCCTTATGACTTATGAGTTATGAGTTGTTCTTATTGTAGTTAAATAAAATCAAAAATCGTTAGTCACTATTTTTTTTTTCATAAGCGTTTATAGTTCAGATTTTTACGATATATGTCGAAATCACGAAAATTTGCAAGTAATTTTGAAGTTGAAAAATCATAAATTTTTTTGTGTTTATATCTAAGGATTGAAAATACAACACAGATTTCCATAAGTTTTCCTTCAAGTAGCTTAAAAGAAAATTCGAAACATCATTTTAGGAAAAATAAGTGCGTTTAAATTATTTTGTAGGTATAATTCATAAAAGTTTTTGTATAAGTAGCTAAGAGTTGAAAATTTAATACAAGATTTTCCATAAGTTTAGCTTACAATAGTTATAAATAGGGCCCAGATTTATATGCTCTAAAAACCTAAGGAATATGCACTCAAAAATATGCATTTATGCTCTTGTTTTGTAGGAATATGCCCTTTAAAATAAAAAATTTGCAAAAATAAATCGATTAAAAAAGTATTTTATTTACATTATTTTTTATATAAGTATTTACATAAAATGATATTGTTTATTATATTTTATTTTTTGAAGTTATTTGAACGTATTTGAAAAATTAATATTAAAAATATTTGTATTAAATAAATTATGTGACTAAACATACCAAAGGCATTCGCATTACATTGTACATTTATGTACCAGGTACGAATGTTTTTTTTAGGTTTTCAAATTAAAAAAGAAAACGACTTCATCAAATTACACAGACTAAAAATATAACTGTAAATCTTACGTTATTTTAACTAAAATTAGCAAAATATTACATATTATGTTTAAAAAACGTATTTATGCATTTAAAATCCGTATACATACAATAAAAAATCGTAAATATGCAATAAAAAATGGTAAAATACAGAAATATGCAGTACATGTCAAAAAATGACAAAATATGCATAAATATGCAAAATACAATTTTATATTTCAGATCTACTGACATTAATTCAAACTTGTAGCTTACCTAGCAATGTTTTGGACTATTCAAAAAAACATGCAAATGCATAAAAATCCGGGCCCTAGTTATAAAGAACTTAATTTTTGGTGTATTCAGACCATTAAAACATAAACCACCTTTTTCACCAACCACTGAAAATTATATCCTAGGCTGACAAATCATCTTCGTTCAGAATCGTTTTTCCTATACAATGATAATTATCATTGGATTCAAATTTAACCCTCCTATAATGTATAATAGTGATCCACATGGCACCTAATGTACAGCAGAGCGGTACCCACTTGCCCGCTTTTTTTAATTTAATTTTATTTTCACAATATTATTGACATAATATCACTTATTACGTCTAAATATTAGTATGAAAAAGTGTATTTTAATAAAATGTATAGTTATAATTTTTCGTCAACTTCGATTAGATTTGCCTATCTTTAACCCCTTAAAAGGTGTTTTGCATAATATCCTATTGCAGGCGAATAAAAATTGATTGTTAGATTTATTTCCTAGGCTCCAAGTTATGTGCGATATTATAATGATTACAAGAATATCATAGTATGTTTTTTGAATCCACTAAAGTAATTATTAGTAAGCGATTCATTGTTTCAAAGATACTTTTGACAATATTTTAAAAATAATTTTAAGCCTTCAAAATAAAATTTTTCTAAAATAATTATTAATTTCACTTTTTAATGTTAACATTAGTAGAGCGATGAATGTATTGATTTCGCGGTGATGCCTGTGTGTGTTTTTTTTTATGGATGTATACGATAGTCGGATAGTTATTAAGTAATCGATAAAATGTTTTGATTTTTAAAAATGGAAGTTTTCTTGGATCAGATTGGATGTAGTAGGTAAAAGGGGTTGTAAATCAAGAGTTAAAATCTCTGAATTTCTTTCAAAATCTTTCATTAAAAGAAAAAGCAGTTTATCAAAATAAGAAATATTTAGATGAAGAAAAAAAAATGAAACCCTAATGTAATGAGTACATCAATCATTATTCTGATTTCTGACTTACTGAGTAATATAATTAGTTACCAGCTGTGTTATTAGGTTTCCACTATTATTATTATTTAAAAATTAATATTAGTTGTTTCTTATTTAATATGAATAACCAACAGGTACCTAATTAAAATAAATTTCAGGAAGAGGCACATGCTCCCAAACTTCATACCTATTTAGAATTATGGCTTATAATTTATAACCAAACGATTAGTATTAACCACAACGACGTACCTACTGTAAGCCCTTATATATTATAGGAACATAATGATTTACATAATTATACTGTAATTTTGTATAAAAATCTTAAACGAAAACAAAAAATTTTCAAGTTTATTTTGGAAGCGACTTGGTTGATTTTTGAAATATTACATACCTATTTTTTTTATTTCAAATTATTTTTTAAACATGTCGGACGTCGGTGCATTATTTGAATTAGAGTTAATGCTAACAATTTTTTTTTCAAACAATACAATTATTATTAATAATAATACATAATATAATAGTTTACTTTTTCTAATAAATAGGTACGGTTAGAGAGCCTTTATATTAACGTTTACAGTTACGATGATTCAAAACGCGCGGTCATTTTATTGTCGTGTTTGTGGATCAGTGTCGTCACGCATACGTTTAAATATGTGTTACTATGAGTAAATTCTCAAAAAATTGATATTATAATATTATTTTTAAATGACACTTAAATTATTTCGATGAAATACAAATTCACAAATTTATTCATAATATAGTGTTTAGAGTTTCTGTTAAGAAGGTTTTTTTTTTAGAATAATTGTATTATACGATGAATAAACATTTATGTGTAATTTTGTATTGCTACCGCGGTTAGAGTGTTATACAAGCCTGGTAGTAATTGTGGTAACATAACCCCAAACGCGAATGCGAGCCGATCCGCGTCCGCACTCTATGAACACATCTCTTTTTCCTATGGCCCCGAACTGAACACGTGAACTCCTCCGGTTTTCTCGTATTTTTTTTCGCTATTTACAGGTAATACAGATTTGATCCAAACCTTCAACAATGACTGAAACTATGCAACTCCGTGGTACCCTTCGTGGGCACAATGGTTGGGTTACACAAATTGCAACCAACCCCATCCACACCGACATGATCTTGTCTTGTTCACGAGGTAAGTGTTGCATATTTTACTAAACGTGTATCCTCGCGGCTTACTTTAATACTGTCGTTCGTTAGTCGTTACTATCACGCAGTGACTATGGCTTGCACACAGTGACTATGGCTTGCACACAGTTTTACAACTAAGAAATTTAGATCCATTCTTCCTGTGTGTAATGCTGTTGTCGTGGACTACCCCTAATTGTATTTTGGATTAGCGGTTGTTTTTCTGTGACGTCTGACGATACCGAACTTTTTGTATTCTTGGTTTTGTCCGGTTATTCATCCATCGCTTGTTTTTCCATAGACAAGACCCTGATCGTTTGGGACCTGACACGTGATGAGCTCAACTACGGTATCCCCAAGAAACGTTTGTATGGACATTCACACTTCGTCAGCGACGTTGTTCTCTCATCAGATGGTAACTACGCACTTTCCGGTTCTTGGGACAAGACTCTTCGTCTTTGGGATTTGGCTGCTGGACGTACCACTCGTCGTTTCGAAGACCACACCAAGGTTCAAATTTGTCTCAAGCTTTTTTTTTACTTTTTTTTTTTTTATAATATATAGAAGCCTTACTGCTTGGTAAGTACTTACACATGTCGGTAAATGCTTCGCGGAATGTTCATTAGGGTCACTTTAATTTGTATAGCCATTAATCTTTTTTATTTTCTGTTCAGGACGTTTTGAGTGTTGCTTTCTCTGCTGACAACCGTCAAATTGTTTCTGGAAGTCGGGACAAAACTATCAAGTTGTGGAATACTTTGGCTGAGTGCAAATACACTATTCAGGTAAGAAATGCGCTAAAAGTGTACTATTTAAACATTAGTTACACCATGATGTTTTATTAGTACTGTTTATCCTGTTGTATTTCAATCATTCTATTAGTCGATATAAGACATTATCCTTGGTATTTTTGATGTTTCGATTAATTTTGTACTTGAATCTATTATTTTTGTTCTTCGTATTTTGTCTCTGTCTTTCAAATATACATCATAGTAAAAAACGTTTTATGCAGGTAAGAACTACTAGATCTGTGATCTAAGTTAAATTGAAAATGATCATTATTGCTTACCTACATATTCTAGCTTTTCTTAATACATAAACTTTTGAGTTCTGGTTATCAGTATAGTATTGGATAATAATAATTGCCATAGGTTTATAAATTTTATTTATCAATATATCATTAAAAAGTATGTGTATAATTCTTAGTGTTATAATAGATTTTATAGTTAATAGATACTAGGCTTCTTCAACGATATATTTTTGACCTAACCTATCAATATCGTTTTGAATTGTATGATATCGAATCGCAATATCGAAAAAAAAATTTTGGGATCGGTACATCATAATTGTGATAAATTGACTGAAAAAAATATTTTTCTGATGTTCTGTACTATTTTTAACCTAGAATATCCGATATATTTTGATTATCAATGTCGTTTGATATATTATGATTATTGATATCTAAATTTTTGAAAAAAAACTTCGTGATATCAATATCATTGAAGAAGTTTGGTAGATACTATACCTAATGTGTAAATATGATAGAAAGAATGAAAAAGTATATCACATTTCAATCTTTTTGTTCAACTTTTTATTAAGATATATATGTTTAATATTGAGTTTGTTTAAGTGTCCCAAGTTATTGCATTTATCTTATGATTCTAACAACTTATTATTCTAACAAAATCTTTTCCACATTTTGGTTGTGATCAATTAAATAATTATATTAGGGCCTTTAACCTAAAGAAATAGTGCTTATTAAAACTTTTTTCTTAAAAATTACTTACTTTAAAATTATAACTTAAAGAATATTTACAAAGCTATTAAACAAATGTCTAATTATGGATATTTTGTTCTAACAGTAATTCTAGTTGTCGAAACTTGATGTCATATTTTCATGAATTCTATTATTTTCAAGATCAAAAATAACACAATTATATACTTAAATTCAATAATAGTAATACAAGCTTCTTAATTTTGCATTCAACCTATATCATTAATTTGTTTTTTACCACAGATGATTTTCTTACTTTATAATTGTATATATTATACCTATATTATTTTTATATGAAATTAATTTATGAATTTTAATTTATTTTAGGATGATGGTCATAGTGATTGGGTATCATGTGTACGGTTCTCTCCTAATATCCATAATCCAATCATTGTGAGTGCTGGTTGGGATAAGGTTGTCAAGGTATGGAACTTAACTAACTGTCGCATTAAGACCAACCATTACGGACATACTGGATACCTTAACACCGTTACTGTCTCTCCTGATGGTTCTCTGTGTGCTTCTGGAGGAAAGGTAATAAAATATATTTTTGATAAAGCAAAAAAAAAAAAAATTAAATGAAAAATTATATTTTAATAAAAAATTTTTTTGTAGGATTGCAAAGCCATGTTGTGGGATCTTAATGACGGCAAACACTTGCACACTCTTGATCATAATGATATCATTGAAGCTCTGTGCTTCAGCCCTAACCGTTACTGGTTGTGTGCTGCATTTGGACCTTCAATCAAAATTTGGGTATGTATCATTTATTTTTTACTTTTTATTAAAAATGTCAGGTGGTTTTTATTACCTTAGGGTTAGTTGTTATTTTGCTTAATTAACATGCTTATCACTATGTACTGTTTTTTATTTAGGATTTGGAAAGCAAAGAAATGGTTGAAGAACTTCGCCCAGAAGTTGTATCTCAATCACAGAACAGCAATACCGAACCACCCAGATGTCTGTCACTTGCATGGTCAACTGATGGACAAACATTGTTTGCTGGATACTCAGACAATAACATTAGAGTTTGGCAAGTGTCTGTCAGTGCTCGTTAATGTTACTACAATATATTTTGATATAATATATCTTCAATTTTTATTGTATCTTATGTTTTATAAATTTGTTTTATTTTTTAAATTGCGCATACTTAGTTTAATGTATACTCTTTTCAAGTTAACAACGTAAGTGGCATCTGACATGTGTATACCATGTTATTATTACAACTTACAAGACATGTTTACAGATGGTTATAACGAGTGTCCCCTATTTTCTGTTGCTGAGTATGGTTCTTGACTTCCATAGAGTATGTTTTTTAATTTAAAAAAAAATATCCCTAACGCTTTCCTGAATATTGAATTTATGGATATATAGTAACTACATCAATATAATATTGAGTACTTGGTTAAGCATTATGAAAACCAATGCTAAAATATCTCTGAAGTACCTATTTGTATTGGATAATTAATATTTTTAGGATCTATAATTTCATTTAACTTAGGTAATACCCTATTAAACTCATTATGCATAGGAACTGGTTACTACAATATAATACTATAATGTTAAGTTACTGTGATAAATACATTTGTTTAATAAGACAATAACACTGTACGTGTACAATGTGTGGGGACTGGGGATAAAGTGATCAGCCCATTTAACATTTTAATTTTCAAAAAAAAAATACCAAAAACTTGTCCATATCATTGTTTTACTTAATGTACATAATGAAAAATGGCATTCTTAAAATATTGAGATTCATTTCAAGATTTTGTTCTGTTTTATGTCAAAGCGGCATAACTACAAAGTTAATAATTATATAAATATACTTTATTATAATTTTTAAATTTTTAATATTATTAATGCTATTTTTGTTTAAAATTAATTTAATCTCACATAATATTATTGATGGTAAAATAAATTATTATAGTTGCAACATTATAAATGTGGTATACACTAATACATAATAAACTTCCAAATAAAATGTAGTAGTAAAGGCTGATTGAAACAACATTGTGATAAGTTCACAATTGTTTATTGTGCAACTATTTGTTGTTGATTCAAATTAAAATAACAAAATACTTACTGTTAGTTACTCAATGACATACGGTACTCTCTACAGTAGTCGACACTATACTGTTGAGCTGTTATCTATTTTATTTTTTTTTTTGTTCTAATATCATAAAAAAGTTGAAATTTATAAGCATTTATGCTTTCAATATCTACAACTGAATACCTCTGACCATTTATTACTTATCTTTTTGTTTGTATATATTTTAATCTTAATTTATTTCCACTACAACATACTTTTAAAATTAATTAATTTTTTTTTTTTTTTTAATTAGTCAAGTTGATTTTTTTATATTTTAGTTAGCTATTCTCGAGTGGCTTATTTAATAGTTTTATTCATTTTATTATTTTGCTTTAAAATTAGAACTTACTGCATTCCTTAGTTTCTACATTGACACAATTTTATATTTATTTACATTTTTAAAATTAATTTTACTATCTTTGCCTTCAGAATTGATACAGGGATGATAATTTGTTTAATAATTAACCTAAATTATTTCCACAATACCCAATGAAAAAAAATGCATTGTATATAAATGTATGATAAGATTGCATAATTTTACAAGCCATAAGTCTATGTTTTTAAGTACTTTGCATTTATATTCAAAAATAACTCTAAAATCATGGATGATTCTTTTATTACACAGGTACCTAATAGCAATATTATGAGCCGCAGCTTTTAAGCACATTTGTGTTCTTCTGTAGTTCTGTACTGTATCACATGGGTAATACATTTATATTACTGTATTGAATTAATCATATTTCGAACTAATCCAATATAATAATTCTGTATTCTTTTTGTCATCGTTATAATTTATATATATTTAGCTTATACTGTTTATAGTAAAAGCTATGATAGCTCTTCAATTATTTAATATGTATTATACGTCACAAAGTGTTTAACAATTCCCAAAATAAAATATAAAGGTATAAGTAGGTAATAGCGAGTGAAGGTCATAATGCAATAATAAAATGTGGCATTAATTGAAACTAATATAATACGTAAAATGAAGTTATTTATAAGTTTATTAAAAACAGATAAGATCGTTATAATATTATTAGTGAATTATTTTTTTACCGACGAGTATTAGATATGTTTTAATATTGATATTCTGTTAAGAAATGAAATCGTTAGGTATCAATCGAAAATTCTCGCAAGCTTTTTCTTAGTCATTCCAATAACTCTACACCTTTAAAATTATTTATATACGGCAGAAAAAAAATAGATATATGCCATTAATAATTACAAAAGTATTGTAGAGTAGATATGTACACACAATTTTTTTTTTTTTACAAAATATATGATTACCTTAGGGCTAAGGTGTGTAGAAAAATAAGAATACTTTGGTAACATCTGTTCAGAAAAAAAGTGAAAAAAATTGGGAAGTTGAGGTGGATAAAAGAAAATTTAAAATGTAGGTAACCTAACTAATTTATAAAATAATAGACACCTAGGTAATTATTGTTTTTTATTCGATTGTGGTCATGTAGATATATAAAAAGGTAATATTTATAATATTATGATGTAGGTTATAAATTATAATATAAAGTCTATATTATAGACTATAAAACTGAAGTACCCATAGGTGCCCGGAAGGGAGGCAAGCTGGGGCATTTGTCCCCCTGGCTTTTAAAAAATATGTTTTAAATTGAATGTTTGAAGATAAATTTCTATTTATTATATAAAAAATCCTAACATTGCCCCTCCTAGAAAAATTACTGCGGACGCCTATGAAAGTACCTACTAAATATTTGTTTTTCTTTTTCAAAACGTACATTCGAATAAAAGAAGAACCACAAACGCCGATAACTAACTATATGGTCCTATAAGAATTTTAACATATTTAATGCGTCGAATGTCGATCGTTTGAAGAGTACAAATGTACAATTAGTACCTATCTACTTAATAAGTACTTTTCTGATAAATCTTCGGACAAAACATTAAAATAAAAGTGAAGTAAGTGCATAGGTATAATTTAATTTATTTAATTTTAATATTGGTGTAAATAGGTTGTAGCCGTTGTAGGTTAAGTATGAGCGTATAATTTAAAATGCCAGTGAACCAACAACAATATATACAACACGGGTACCTAGTAATTTATCGATCTTGCTCGCTCTCCCACATTTTTTCCTTTAATAATGAATTTATTCAAATTCTGGGTTTTGTAATTTTTAAATAAACTTGAAACATATTTTCAAATTTTCAAATTTGTAAATGTTTATTTTTTGTATTTTGTAACAAGTGACTCATCGTAGTGATAAAAACTACTGTTTTTCAAATGAGAATTTTCTCTCTCGATTTTACTGTAAACTATTATAATTGGATAATTTTCCAAAGGTTTTCATATAATTAATTTGAAAATTTTAACGCGTGACTTTCCGGTTATTAAATTGCTAATACTAAGATAATAGTTCTTAAAAATAGTTTTATAAAAAAGGATAAAAGATAAAACTGATATAATGTTTGCAGATTTACCTAATATTTATTATTTATCGTAGGTAGGTACTTGACAATTTTTACAATTTATAAATGTTGATTGATTAATATTAATTATTAAAATAATTTTCAAATAACCACAGCACCCACAGGACCTCGTGACTTCGTATCTTCCAAACCTTTTATCGAGCAGCTATAATTTTCCTTAGCAGGTAGGTACACAACATTAAAATATAACTTAAAAACTATTAGGTAGTTTAAATTTTGATTATCACACGTCAACAATTTTAGAAAAGTTATCTACTAAATAATTCACTGTCGGATGGATAGAGAGAGGGAGGGGGATTCTCATTTAAAAAACAAAAGTTTGTATCTCAGCACTCTTCTACAAGACACTTCTTTATAGTAAGTACAAAAAAAAATATCTCAATAATTTTAAAATAGTACGGTATTTAAGTAAATTATATAAAAATTCACAATAATTAATAAATAAATAATGAAAAAATGAGGATTAGCATGCTCGGTGAGCCATGCCATATATTTTGAAAAATTTCCATTGCAACAGTTTGCAGATTCTTGTCGTCTATCGTTCGTACACTCGTACGACTCGATATTCATTACAACATGCCACAGCCATGTCACGCCACTAAAGTACGAGTTGTTGCCTACCCTCATAAAAGTACGGGACATGGTATTTGAATGTACCTATTTTGTTTTTATTATCGATGCAAATTAATATTTTAACGAAATATTATTAAGTGGCGATCGAGTGTGTTTTTGACCATTATAATTTGTTTTTAAATATTGTTTATAGTATTTCATATTTTATAGTTATTCGACTGCGGCACAAGATTCACACCATCTGTAATAAGTATAAACTCGATTATTAAATGTTTCAACAAACAAAATAATATGTACCGTGTTTACGTACTATATGTATTTTAAACTTTACTATTGTTTCAGGACGAGTTTATAACCATTAACCAATAATATTACCTGTACAAACTTGGGATTTTCCACATTATGTTCACGCTCATACTATTTATCAGCAGCAAACCCGTCTATGGAAATTATAAGTTACCTACCTATTTTGAGCAGTTTTTCATTGCTGGTCTACGTACATTTTTGATTTAAATCGTCTCAGCAAGCTAGCAAATAATATGGCTCGTGGTCTCTAGTATATTAAAGAGGTAGGTTCGTTCAGAGATGGAAATTATATTATAATTGTTTTCGACTTATATCGTTTTTCCGGTCTACAGTAAAATTTACATTATTATTAAAACACGTTCATTAAAAAGTGACTATTTTTGTAATAATCATGGGTTAATGAAAAGCAATGTATGTTTTTATGCCCAACAGATCGGTATAACGAATAAAATAACATTAAGTATACAGAGTGAATTCATCATACTCAGACCAAATTTTTCATTTAATAATGAATTCATTTCTGATATTTTAATTTTTTTTTAATTCACTTTAAGACTAAATTTTAAATTTTTTAAGAGAGTTTGTTCTATAGTATTCCAACATACTTCTGTTTTTTGAATGAAAACTCCAATTTTTTACAGTGAATATTAT
Organism: Aphis craccivora; assembly: GCA_009835225.1. Classification (NCBI taxonomy): domain Eukaryota; kingdom Metazoa; phylum Arthropoda; class Insecta; order Hemiptera; family Aphididae; genus Aphis; species Aphis craccivora. The sequence continues at coordinate 5,348 of VUJU01003103.1, read as the reverse complement.
TTGGCGGATATTTTTCTTAAACTTTTTTATGTATATATTATAGTTAAAAAAAATCAGTAGTTTTTCAGTTACTAAAGTGTTTGTACTTAAAATTATAGTCCATGAAAATTTTGATGATGCATGCAATAATGAATTCAGTATTTATTATAAGTGGACTATTTTTTTACAAATTATAAAATATATTGATAAATTAATTTAAATAGCTAAAATTTTCCAGTCACTGTAGTCTTCCTTCATATTTTGCAAACCCATTATCATGGGCTTATTATATCTTTATAATATGATGTTAAACAACTAACAACTCATTCGAATTTTGATTTTGATACGACCGTCAATATATTCATAAAAATTATTCGTTTAATCTTTTACATTAGAAAAGTAGGGTTCGATATACTTGAAAAATAAATGCTTATACTTCCACCAGGACACTCCTGAAGCTGTACAAAAAATTTAATAAATTTTTAATATAGTCTTAGAGAATATTTAAATTAAAAAAATTTCCAAAATTGAATTTTGATTAGCTGCATTATTGGAAAAAAAATGGGGTAAGCATGTTTGGTGAATTCTCCTGCATATTAATGCACTTTGTGGTAGAAACTTGAAACGTCCTGCGCATTTAGTAAAAATAAGTATAATTAACTTAACCAATGATGGTTTTACGTTTTGAAGCTATAGATTGCTATAGAATATCGTCGAACGGGATACATTTTCGTTAGAAATCTTTTGTAAAATTGAATAACGTTTTGAAATTATTATAAGAAGGGAGGAAATGTAAATATAATATCATATATATATATATATATCTTCGGAATGAGTCGATATTTTATAATTAATTAAAATAAATAATAGCGTAGTCGTCGTTTCTACAAAAGTCAAAGAATACAAATGAAATAGAGTCGAAGATACGCGATATTTATGTACATACAAGTTTTCGTGTGGAAAATACTATACTAAAGAAATATTAAAAATACTAAATAATAATTAAAAAAAAAAAAAAAAAACCGTCTCTACATAATTGAATTTGAAATGTTGATAATGTGTATTCTAACCGTTTTATTTAAAACGGATATTACGTTTCCGTAGACTAATGATAAATTATTTAACACATCATCTGACACCTATTCGGGGAGTCGTTCGATTAGGCCCGGGGACGAAGCAGTGATGCTTATTAATATGTTACAATTATTTTTAATTTAATTTATATTATTTAGGTTATTGTAGGTACCTATACTATATGTCTATATAATAAACTTAATATATATATAATGAATATATTCCAAAAGTACCTATGTAGTTATATAGGTAAAATATAATGAGCTCGAATGAAAACGACTCGATAAATACTGTTATATGTTTTGCTATACACTGGTTCTATATAGGCATAATATATAGCTTATTACTGCATATAGTGTGTCTATCTATATAAAATGATTTGTTTGTATCGATTGGCGAGAAATTGTTTTTTTTTTAAATATACGTTTCCAATCCAAGCAGTACCTAGGTATAATATATATTATATAATATCTGCGTGGGCAGCGAGATAATTATTATTTTTGGATCGTATATATTTTCATTTACGCATTTTTTTCCTTACTCAGTTTTTTGTTCGTTTCCCTCCGGCATTCCGGAGGGACGTATATAAAATATAGCGAGTCGTTGTGTTCTGGGGCTAAAAATCGAGAAATGTAAAACAAAAAAGAAGGAATAATAAATAAGAAAGCTATGCGCGTGGAGGAGCCTGCAGGGAAATGATGGCCGAAGCAATTAAAACTCTTAAAAAGAAAATCGACCCCTCGCTTAGGGCTACTCCCGCCAGTTTTTAATCACGCAGCAGCAGTCTTCTTTATTTCGTTCGTTCGTTTGTTACCCCGCTTGCATCCTACCACCCCTCGCACACCGACACCACCACCGCTGCCGCCGCCGCCGCTGTAGCCGACCTACGGTTTTCCGAATCTTTTAATTTTTTTTTTTATATAATAATAAAGCAAAAAAAAAAGGGGAAGGGACACGGCGGAGGAGAGGGTATAAAAGACGGAGTAAAAGAATTATGAGAAAAACTTCTCTCGTAGGTCCAATTTCCAAAACACAACGAGCATAATAATAATAATAATAATAATAACAACAACAAAAACGAGAGAAAACCGGCGAACGAGAATTGAACGAAAAAGTAAAATATATTTCCAAACAAAAATACATAGTACTTATTTTATATATACTTATTATATATAGCAAATTTTCACGAGAAACAAACTTTTACTCGTTGAGCTGTGTTTTAATTAAAACATTTTCCCATTTTAACCGAACTAAACATATCGGAATAAATTGTTTTGATTCAGTTATGTTATTTTTCCGGACAATATTGTATTGTGTTTTTAGCGACTTTCAAGAATGAATACATCTTCAGTCTTCATCTAGAGTAATAAAAATGCAGCCGAGTCGATTTCGAATGTTGACTTCCGATTTTTAACCTCTGTTTCACGAACCGCGTCGATGTCGATAGAGCTTTTGGAAGTATCGTCTTGTCCACCATCAACCTGGAACCAAAACAAATCAAATTAGATTTATCGATAGATTTTGTAGGTGTCTTGTGTCTATAGTGAATATGAGACGATTTTAATAATATAACAATATTATTTAAGATATATTAGGTATAGTAGGATAAGCAATCTATTTGATAATAATTATATTACAATTATTTACACATTTATTACTTTATGAGCTATATACTTTAATTTTGTTAAATGATAAATTTAATTTAGTGGATTATCAGTTTTAGTGGAAACGGTAGAGTACATTATAATTTTGGCTCGGATGTCGATGACTTGCATTTTTTTTTTGGAAGATCATAGACAACGCTTGTCTATAGCTTAAAATGTGGTTCAACAACATACGAATTTATATTATAACTATTTTTATTTTTTATTTTGTATTGTTTTTTTTTTTTTATAGATCATTTTGTTTCTCAAACAATCTATTTTTGTAATTGTATTTTGTTCTAAAAACGTAAACAAATAAATCAATCGAAAGTCGAAAGTTTAAAAGTGAAACAAATCACAATGTATGTTATTTCAATAAATACGGTAAGCTTGAAACGATACATGTAGCTAAACGCTAAACGTAGTAAAAAATGGTTTTGTATAAATACGATTTATATATTATAGAGGGTTTTGTGATTAATTGAAAATATAGTTTGGTTTGAATGTTATTGAAACGTCTACGGGTACCGGGACATTTATACACAAAAAGTCAAGCCAAACATTAGGATTTAAATATTAATTACTATATTACACTATATGTCACTGTTACATTAGTTTTGAATAATATATCAATCCTACGGACTAGTGCAGATACACCGAAAAACTATTAAAAACACATAGTATAATATAAATACATTTTATTTATACGCACACACACAGAACTAACACCGTGTTTTTTAAATCGTATAGTTATTCTTGTAATTGCATAGAACGAAATTAATTAAAAACGGTCCTCCGTATACAAATAGCCTATACAATAATATATATTGTCTTTTTTTGTAGACATTTAGACGGTGTATATAATAATGGACAATCTGTAAGATCTAAAGTCGTTCTGGTTACTACGGTAACACAGCAACAACCGTTTAATAAGTAAAACGTATACTGGTTATTTATTTATTTATTCATTTGTTTTTTCGGATCGAATCGCGCCAAGAGAGCAAGAGAGTGGTGTGGCGGTAGCGGCGTCGGTGTTTCTTGGAGATATTCAATAAAAACGCGAACAAATCTAAATGCGCGTTCATGAATAAAAAACTGTTTTTTAGATGATAATTAGTGTACGCGGCGATAAACCATACATAATTTACGCGTGGCAACTACGTCTGGAATCCGAATGGTAGCTGTATAATAAGTAACAAAGAATAAATGGACGGCGGCGAGAAGAAAGAAAGCAAATAATATAACGTTTTTCAAAAACCTCGCGAATCTAGGTTATATGAGGTTCTATTCGTTCATATTGTAATATTATATTATACACAAATATTCAGACGAAAATCGGTCGAAATATTTTATTGTACGCTCTTTTAAAGTAGTTTTTTCTAATGTAGTCTGCCGCACTCCCCTCATCTGCAGTGCCACCTCAAGTATTACTTTGGAATCGGTCCAATTTTAAAATTCAATTATTATAGCGAGAGAAAATATTGTTTCCAAAAAACAAAAAAACAAAACTATAACGGTTAATAATTAATTAATATTATAAATCGATTATACGACGGTTTTCGGAGAGGAGAAAACTTATTGAAAACTTTTATAGAAAAAGTTTACGGGAATAAAATCATCGAAAATTAAAATTTCTCTGCATATACACCGCGCCGTTGCTTTTGTGCCTAATATATTTAGGTATTGGAAAGACCATATTGACATACATATTGATACAAAAATCATGATCGCGTAACGCTAACGCTGTATATAAGTGACTACTGACTTATCTTCATTCTTTCGATTGTTATTTGAATATTTTACTTCGACACGATTACATTATTTTATTAACCGTACAGTGTGCAGAGCCGCAGAAACACATAAACAAGAGTGTATCAGTGTTTGCCTAGTGTAGTTTTGAGTAGACCTATATGGTCCGAATTTTTATCGTCTAATTATATTGTCCCATTATAGGAGATGTGAACGAAAATTATATGATAAAAATACAGTGTGTGTGACGTGGATTCGAATTCACTACCTACGGTCCTTAGGTATACTTCTTATTATTGTTATTGTATAGTTTATTACTGGACTCAGTGACGTTATTAATGATAGAGTATGTAGGTGGATTCAAAATTTCCCGGGTAGTTGTTAAGACTTTTTGGGGGCGGGGGAGTGGGAAGGGGTAGGTTTTAGAAAAAACATCTGATCACAAGTATTTTATCGTGCAGTTAGAAAAACGATCGTTAATTTAATAGATATTTAATAATAACGAATAATTTATTACATTTTATAGTGTATAATCGCTTATTACTATTATCCGGTTCTAGGTCACTTTGTACGGTCAGGCTTTAAAAGTGCGAAACGCGGACACTTAGTACGGTCTGGTAAAAAGGTACTTTGCAGAACGCGGACACTTTGTACTATTAAATAAATAAAGTATATATTATAAATATAAGTTTTATACTTAAGTAGTAACTAGTAATTGTTAATTATTTTGTAGTTATAATTCATACAAATTTTTTGTATAAGTGGCTAAGAGTTGAAAATTTAATACAAGATTTTTCTTAAGTTTAGCTAATAATAATTATAAAAGAACTTAAATTTTGGTGTATTCAGGCCATTAAAACATAAACCACCTTTTTCACCAACCACTGAAAATTATATCCTAGG
>VUJU01003102.1:0-29292 GCA_009835225.1 Aphis craccivora | reverse complement strand
TATGTTTTTGATTGAATATTTATTATTTCAATTTTTAATTTTATTATACCTATGTTTAGGAGTTTTGCTATTTGGACAATCTGATTGCAGAAATACAATGATTGCCAGAATAATTAGGTACCAGGAAAGTGGGAATACATAGCATAAGCTTGGATGTAGAATCAGTTAATGATATATGAATTGGAGAATGCAAAGAGCATATTTTGGTTGTATGGAGTTTGGCAGAAATGATTCAGCCGTGTTTAATTATATTTATCGATGTAATTGGTAATCTGATTATTTTATTAATTATTTAGTATTGGAAAGCGCAGTCTATTTTACTAAATCTGAGCCTATTAAAAGACACCGCGATGAAGTGGGCTCAATAGTTTTCAAAAAATATTTAAAGATTTTTTTTTAAAAACCTAATTTAATTTATTTATTTATCATTGTTATTTTGAAATATCCCCATCTATGTGTCTGGCTACAAAAATGTTCCGTAATTTGAAGAATAATATTGCCATAACAAATAACTACATAAATAATTATTAAATTTAACATTTTACATTTTGATTTTCACTGCGAAAGAATTATGTTAGATTTATATGAGATAATTGAAGATGGAATAATTAGTTTATTGATATCAACCATCATGCCGATTTTAAAACTAATATGGATCGGAATCATATGGACATACAAAAAATACGGCGAACATAAAGATTTAAAAAGTGACATACAGATCGTGAGTTATAACCTTGCTTAATTTATAACATTGTTATGTGATTATTTTTGTGTTTTAGATCAAACGAAAAAGCGTATTTGAAGGTTTGGTTGGCACACGAAAAGTATGTTGAAGTAATTTAATAAGTTATATATACCGAGTCCAAAAGGTATGTTTTTGATTGAATATTTATTATTTCAATTTTTAATTTGCAGCAGAGCGGTACCCACTTATCCGCTTTTTTATACTTGAGACAAAATCGAATTATATTTATACATAGGTCGTAACACCACTCACACTCTATATAGCTAATATATTTGTAATCGTGTAAGTTATTATTTCAATAAACATTTTAAATATAGGTACATTTAAACACTGCGACGTATTCATTCTGCACGTTGATGTGTATTATCCTATTAACCTATATTATCTACTGATCAGGACGCAACACAATAAACAAAGGCCATTGTGCCAAAAATTTATTATTAGGTATTATTAATGAGATTTTAACAATGGTCAATGATGCTATTTAAAGATCAATTTTGTTAATATTATAACCAGGGCTAGGATTTATATGCAACAGCATGTTTTTTTTGCGACTTCTGATTATTGATTTAGTCAGTAATGTCCACGAATCACTTCATGATGAGATATATGGTGGTGTTTTTATTTTGCATGTTTTTGCATATTTTGGATAAAATGTACATTATGGCATATATTGAATAAAATGAATATTATTGCATATTTCGATTATAATAATGCAAAAAATGCATGTTTTATAGTAAATTTTGTATTTAATTCATTTATATTCGACAATTTAAAATACAAAACATGTAGCATGTAACACTATTGAATGTGAATTATGAATTTTATATCTAAATTATTTTATTTCTCAATTATATTCTATAAAGACAAACATATTTTTTTGTTACTATATTTTTGTGTTTATCTTATAAAAATATTTTATCCACACCAAATTTATTTAATCAGTCTGGTTTCATAATTAAAAAAAAAATAATAATAATTTTTTTCTAATTTAGTACCTTATTAATTATTATATATTCATATGTTTATTGTAATTGTCGAAACTAATGGTTCAGACCAAGTTTCTTAATAATAATAAAAAAAAAATCTTATAAAAATTTAAATGCATATTTTTGCATATTTTGGTAAACAAAATACATATTTACAATTTTTTATTGCATATAAATCCTAGCCCTGATTATAATAGTTAAATAAATGTATAAATAAAAAAAAAATGTTGTAAATGTTATTATATTCACAACAATCACATCATATTGTTTGTTGTTTATTAAATATCAATAATATCATTCAAGTTACTTTGTAGGTATTATTGATAATATTTAATTTTTTTGCCGCGGCGTAGAACGCAAAATTGAATACGCCACGGTCGGCGTATTCGCACTATGTATAATAGGTACTAACGGGCTAACGGACGCACGAGAACCAAAACACATATGGCCGTACACGACGGGTTGTTATACGTAAAACGGACGGATGATGGCGACACAAAAGATTTATAAGTCGAAACGTTCGTTGACACTGATGGCCAACAACAAATCGCGTACGCGGCAAGGTCGCGACACAACGAAAAATGGCTGGAGAGCACTTATGACAGCGGGTTCACGGCGGAGCCAACGGGCCGCCGTAAAAAAAAAAAAACGAAATTAGTGTTCGCGAGTTTTTTAGTTGGTAAGATGAAGACGTACGGCGGTGCGCGGCGGTCCAGCGAACGGCGCACACACGGACGTGAAGAAAGCTCACCGCCGTTTTCTACGGACTACGATGGATATCACAAACAGTTGTGCGGACGACAGCAACACACGACGGCGGTGATAGACGACAGTGCACTGGAACGCAAATTGTGTGTGTATGTGTGTGTGTGTGTGTGTGTGAATTCCGTACCGAACAAAAATAGTTTTATTATAAAAGATTGTATACTTTTTATATACTTATAAGATTTAAATATACGTATCTATTTTCACCTAAATATAAGTATATCTGTATCCTGTATAATATTTAATTATTTAATTTTTTTTTATGGACAATTACAGGTAAGTGGTGTGTGGCGATAGAACAAAAATACAATGAAAATAGGAATAAGAAACCACCCATTGATGAAACTTATGACTGGGAAATCATTTAAATATAAATTATAAAAGTATAGGCTTGTGAGATTTTATCTGTTCTCATTTAGATAATAAGTATGTAAAATTTAGGTGGAATGTTTTAGATAAGTTGAATCTTGAATATGAGAAGATTTTAAGTAAATTATATTAATTTTTGCCCCTCCCCTCCGATAATAAGAGCCAAATGCCGCCTATGAATATTACTACTTATTATATACAGGGGTGGCCAAACGTTTTTGGTCAGGAACTACTAAAATTATACTTCACCTCCGAGGATCGACTTTCCTACATGTATTTAGTTCAGTGCATATGGTGCGCATATATGGCCTTAAAAATAAATTCTAACATGATCGACTTTGAAATTGTCCGTGATCGACCGTTTGGCCCCCTGCTAGTCGTATGGTCATCCCTATAGTGTACTATGTGGATTGATTACTATTCTATTAGGTCGATTTAAAATGTATGATATTATCTACATGGGTAAATATATATATATAATTATTCTACGACCTGAGTCCAGAGTGTGGCGAAAACAACGAAGTTTGGATTGTTCGGATTTGCATTTCTATATACATTGCGTGCTTGTAAATAGACGTCAACACCTATAAACATTTGTTTTAAGTCTAAAAAGTAAATTTAAGCTTCAGAAGAACAGAAAAACATACTTACGTAACATCGATTCTTCCGCGATTGAAACATCTAACTGTAGCCAATGTAGAGTACAGACGTATAGAACAACTGGAAAAAAAAGCAACGAAATATTCTATAAAAATTATCCGGGTGGAGGAAATCATGGAAATGCATGAATTAATTTAATTACCTACCTACTACTTTTACCTACGACTTGTATGTCTTCTGTGACTTTTTTTTCGTTCATTGAAATAATGAAATAATGTAATAATTATTATTACATTTATTAAATATTTCCAACGAATAACAACAATTGTCGGTTGCCATAGATGAAAGATATTATATACAACGATCATGTGTTGTGTAACAGAAACAGAACTCTATATTTTTTTTTTTTGTATATAATATTTAATACTTACCATGTCTACGTTAGTGGTAACCACGATTTAAGATAATATACTTAAATATATCTAAAGTCGTGGTGATAACCATCGATTTTATATAAATTTATACAGGCAGTGGTGTATTTATGGTGGTCCAGGAGTCATGACCCCCTGCAGAACCATTTAATAATAATAATAAAAAGATAACTGAAATACTGAATAATAATTATATTGAAATATTAATTTAATATTACACTAATTTATGATACGGCCTCACGTTACGCTCAAATGTTACAAGTGTGTATACGCAGCTTTGTATAACAAATGTATAGATAAAAGTTAATAGTTATACCAAACTACAAAAGACTACTGTATAAAGGTACACGCTGTAAGTGTACAAATTAATTTAGGTTTAATTTACTTAATAGACAGTTATAAATAGCTGCTAGAGATACATACGTACAACGTACAAAGTAAAATAAAGTTATTATGAAGTTATTTCATATCCTAAAATGTTCAATACATCTTTTGTTCTAAACCAAGGGTTTTCTACTGTTCCTAGTGTTCCTGCAACCTATATGTTTTTTTTATTATATGAAAAATATTATTAAAATTTGTTGTAAAACCTTCAATTAAATTTAATCTCAAAGGAACTTTTCGTTTTGTAAGTTATTAATTATTTAACTCATTGTCTATTACACTAATTTTTGGTAAAAATTAATTTTAAATTCAATTTTATTTTTTTAGTAGGAAATACTTCTATAACATTCAATAATAATAATAATTTTTACAGAAGGACAATCATCAGTTCAACAGTTTAACAATAATCAAAATTATTATCTACAATCTTTTTTAAACTTTCATAATATTGCTTATTATTATTACTATATTCGTTTAGTCTTAATATTTATCACAAATATTTTAACACCTACCTAATAGTTAATATTTTTTCAGGAACATAATTTCTACAACTTTAACCAAACACTTTTCAACAGCTCAACAGACAGGATTGCAATCTCTTCTTTTAATTTTTAAAATTGTATAACTCTTAAAGCCTAAAACAAAATTTTAGATACACAAATAATATTGTAAATAGGTACCTAGTAGTTAAATGCAGCAAGGTTGTTTATTTCCCTATTATATGATAGGTTAATTTTGTGAAAAGTTTTTTAGATTATTAATGCATTTTAATTTATTGATATTTTGTGTTAAATTCAATTTTATAATATTTTTGTGTTAGATTGATTTAGAAATAGTTTTGTCATATTTTTATGATACCTAACTATATAAGGAGTGCGCCAGGAGTGGTACACTATTATTATAATACTTAACCTATTAATATCAATGGAATATGCACTTTTTCTCTAAAATTTAAGAAATATGTAAAATATTATAAGTCACTATTGTATAGGTTTATCCTTAAATATATATATAAAATAACATGCCTTTTTTATGTAGGTATCCATTTTGTCACCACAATATTTAACTTTTTTCATAGGATTGTTCCAAATACCTTCCTAGTGTCACCACGTTGCTCAATTTTCAAAGTTTTGATTTTAAAGAGTTGAAATCGGTTAGAATAAATTGTTTAAAAAAAAATTAAATTAAATAAATAAATAAAATTATTCAGGTTGTTATACCAACTATATAAAAAAAATAAAAATAAATAAATTAAATAAAATCTTATCACCCGTTTCTAGGTTGCTGTATTAAGCGTAGTTCTGAAAACAGAATAAAGACTGTGTTGGATATCCAGACCCCCTTGGTTCCATAAATACACAACTAAACGTCTAACTTTAACGAAGTAATCTTTTAATTATTTTGGAAAATATTTAATACCTACTATATAACAATATGACTGATTTGTACTGTATTTTTAATTTTATTATTATGTAGATAAGGCTAAATGGACTAGCTATGATTTCTATTTTAATCTGGACATACATCTCGTCGCTCAAACTGCAACAGTGCGTATCTTAGTATTTATTTTAAAGTTCTTCGGTAGACACAAAAAACACATTTTCAATGATTTACTCCCACTAAAATGTAACTTGAAACATTTTTATTTGATGTAATTTGCATTAAGAAATTTTTAAAACATTAAAATTCAACGTTTTTTGAATATTTAGTATTTCACATGAGATAACTATACGCTTTATTTGACACTGTCACACTAATGTATCTGAGATAGGACTTTTTACCTAATTGGTAATAAATCATTATTTTAACATACTTTAGATCTGTATTATGAAAAATTTCTGGATCTTCCTAATGACAAATTCCTAAATACGCCACTGGCTGTGGTAGAAAACAGGTTACAAACTTACAAACTGTGGAGGAACAACTCCGTAAGAACGCACGCGTTTAGATGCTTCTCTTGGATTACGCTCCATTGTACCTGTTTCGCTGCACCAGAAAAACAATTTCACTTTTGCTTCGTACAACTCTTCTCCATTAACGTCTTACTGAGTGTCAATCAACACGGTTACGGAAAGAGCTCTCTCCAAATCAAGGCTTGAATTTGAAAAAAAATTTTGTTTTACGTTATTTTGATAAAAACGTTATATAAATTTGAAGTTTATCGTTATTCAGAATAAAAACGATGTACAACTTTTGCGTTTTTTTATCAGAATTTAAATTGTAAGGAGTACATGTCAAACAAGTTTCATCACAAAATCTGAATAGTTTTAAAGTTTTATATTTTCATTAATAAAATCAAAAGAAAACATTAAAAGCATTCATTTAGTTTGATAATGATTTTTGCAGTATCCCAAGGCAAAAAATTTAATTTGTTTAAATATATATTACAATATAATACATATAACATAATATATTATAATATGTCGTATAATTGACTGGAATATGTTATTTATCATCAAAATATATTCTTCTAATTCAGAGAAATAAATTACTTAACTACTAGTATTCAGTAGATAAGTTAAAAAATAAAAGAGTATTATCATATAATATATTATCAGTGTAATTGAATTAATAATATTTTCTTTTTGTTATATAGCAATAATATTTATTTAAAGTGTTTTAAAATATAATATACCTATTTTATATTTTAAAATTGATATTATAATATTAAATAGAATTTGTATACAATAATAATTTCAGTAAAATTAAACAAACATTATAATTTATAAAATTAAATATAATAACAGATAGGGAGGCAAATTACATACATAAAAAATAATAAAATTGACTATAAAACATAATATTTTGTAAACTACAAATATATATATATATATATACAGGGTGATTTTTTTATTGTTGAACACTTTGTATACAAAGTATTCAACGATGAAAAATCACCCTGTATATAATTCAGACATTGAAGTAAACTAGAGTACCTAGTAATCAGATAAATTAATACAAAAAATAGTTATGAGAATATTATTAGAATAAAATGAGAAATTAAATATGAGATATTGGTATTTTTTTTATATAACTGGATACTTAATAAAATACCGAAATTTTAACTAACTATAGATAACAGATAAAAAAATAAAATAAAAAATACACATAAAATATATTAAATGTGTATTTATACAATACATATTATTATATAACCATACATGCAAACCTCAGTATAATTTTAGTTCATAGTTTTAATAAATTCTATTGCAGCACAAAACTGTATCCACCAATAATGTTCTTCGCCTTCCAAACGATCACCATAAAAACTATTTATATACTGAACAGTTGATAGCAACGAAGGGGGATTCGCCTAAAAGATAGAATACACCATACATTTAAAATCATACCTCATAATAAAGATTAGTAAATAATTATTTTAACTGTTACTACTTTTATTAGAACGTAAACGAGCACTGGAACTATATCATCAGCAGCTGGATGCATATTTCCATGTTCACCGGCCATTGACATCAGATTTAAAAGAGTAGTAGTGCATCGAAATACACATTGCAGTTTGTCTTTTGGTGTCTTATATGCTGAAATTGCTGAAATCTCAGCTTGAGCAGAAGGCCAAGGGCATTCAAAATGAAATTTCTAAAACAGTCCATTGCATTTTTATTCTCCCTTATTATAGTTTTTAAAATAAATGACTACATACTTTAGGTATACGTAAATCATTGTGTGTAGGTACTAAATTCTTGGACAAATTGGACATATGTTCTCGTAAAACTCTAAAATTACATAATAAAACATTAATGTTTAATATTTACTGAAAAGTTGTAAGATTATAACAAAAAATTTCTCTTACTGATCCCTACAAAAGTCTGCATCACCATTAGGGTACATTGCTAATGTGTACACTCTACTAATAATCGCTCGTTCAATAGTCAATTTTGCATCATCGATTTGATCAAAACTAGCATCTACAATAATTGATAGAAAGAGTTGATGTTATGATAATATACTAATAATAAAATCATTATGAAGCGTATTATTTTATAAATTTAGTAACAAAGAAAAAACTATTTTATGATTCAATAGTCAAGAGAAATAGATTACTTTTCCAAATATTGTTGCGTTTCATTTCAATTTCAAGTGTCGACAAAAATCTATTTAGATGTTGATTTTTCTCATCGGCTAACTTGCTTTGTTCGAATTCATCAATAAACTCCAAAACCAATTGATTTTTTTGTTCTAAAAATATCTGCACACATTTTGTAATTAAAAATTGATGGCACACTTCACGATCACATTTGATTTGTTCCAACAGTCTAAAAAAAACCAAATTCATTAAAGTGAAAAACAATTAAATGCACATTCAAAAACAGAATTTAATGTTTAAGTACCTGTTTAACTGGGCTATACTTGTTAATAATGTTTTTCTACATTTCACAAGATATGTAATATAGGGTGCTCTGGATTTATAGTCTTCTTTTAATGCACCAATTAATTTTTGGCAACTAATAAACAATATTTAAAGTAGTTAGTATATACAATAAATTACAATCTGTACATTTTTAGAACATAACGTATTTTAATGTCTTACCTGTGTGTATCAAACATTTTCATGCACCTTATTGTTTCATGAAGTCTAGCTGATATAAAATGATCGTTAAGATTGGTAGCTTCTGCAAGTTGATATTGTAACAAGCCAACAATTTCATTATCCTTATCTCGCCACGTATTTAACTATTTAAAATAATAAATTTGTACAATAATTTATTATTTGAATTTAAAGCCTAAACATTTATTTTTTAATATTAATATTTGATATAATTTTACCATAGGTTTAGACTCAGTTTCATTACACCAGGGTACATATTGTATGTCAACAGTACTCAGCACAAGTCGTAATTTCTTTTTGGCATCATCAAATGAGTATTTTTCAAAATCAATGTTTTGGTTTAGCTCTAACACAGAATCGTCATCGTTTTTTGCAGTTCCTAATTTTTGACTAGGATTCTTTTCATTTGTATTCAATATATTGCTGGGCTTTTTACGGTACTTGGCTAATATGTCTTCAGAAGATTCTATTTAACAATAAATATAAATTTAAAAATAAGTAAATTTTTGATTAAAAATAAAAACTGTATTCTACATAATAGATAGTTAAAATAAAATAATAATATACAAACCATCAAGAAGAAGATTTTCAGATAAATTATTATTCAATATTAATTCATTTCCACTGCTATTACTACAACCTTGTAATGGATCATAGCTATAAATAATAACAATATCAATATTCGTGTATAGCATTTATTATAATATAGTTTTTAATTTACCCTAATTCATCATTTCTGTACCATTTTCCTCGGCGATTTTTAAAAGAAATTTTAAAGTTTTTGAAAAACCCTCTTTTATTTTTACTATCATCATCATATCCTTCTCTATCACCACGTTCTGCTGTCTTATCAAAACTTATACTTTTTGTGATTAAATTTCCATTATTACCCATTTTTGTATTAATTGCTACTGTATTGGTATTAGTTTTCATTGTTACAACTGAACCATTCATCAACATAGGTTTGGGTTTAGCTCCCAGACTGCTGCCACTGCTACTAGTAGTAGATGATAAGCTACAGGAACTCATATGTAAACCCATATTTGTATCACCATCATCAACTGAAGCCTATGCAGATTAATCAAAGTAACAGTATCTTTAATATTAAAATCTATAGCGTATACAATTTTTAAAATAGGATTTACTTCTTGACTAGATGATGGTTGTGGTCTATGAGAAAGTTTGGGTGGTCCAGTAGGAGTTTGTTCACTAGAAGTGGACGCCATAGAAAATGCAGATCTAGATACATTTAATCCTGTTTCAGTTCTAGTTGATGGGACATCATCAGGGGAACCAACAAATTTATTAGTATTAGATTCAGCACTACTATCAGATACTTTTCGTCTTTGTACTCTATTGTTATACAACAATGCATTTTCTGACCGTGAATTACTCTCTTGTTGTACTTCTACTATAGGTCTAAATACATTCGGTGCTAGAAATAAATGTTAAAATTAATTTAATAAAACAACAGTAAATTTTAAAACAAAATAATAAATAACAAATTATAAATGGATTCAAGAGGATCAAATAAAACAATACTCAAACTTAATCTTACAGTAGTGATAATTTGAAGAATCGTCAGTTCCATCCATATCACCTCGACTTTCTAATTCATATCTTAACATATCGTCAGATCTAAAATTACAACCAAACATGATAAATTTTAATATCACAATGATTACTAATGCAATTAATTATAAAATAAAAATATATTTTAGTCAATTATAAAAAAAAAGATAACAATATAGTGAAAATTAATAATGGAGTTAAAATGTTTACCTTGCAACACTAGCTGTATCATCTGTATCAACTTCAGCCAATCTATCAGTGTCAGAAGCAAAAACATCTGTACTCCAGGCTTCAGACGCAGTTTCATTAATGTCTAATATCTAATTTTAATTATTTCATAGTTAATAAATAAAAATCAATTTAAATTTAAAAAACATTTAAAATAGATAAAAACTATTAACTTGTTGATTATTAGAAATAGTTTGTAATTGTGGTGGTGGTGGAAGTTGTACACTAATTTGAGATCTATCAGACTGATCGAGTATTTCATTATCACTTGCTAAAACATCCATGCTCCATGTGTCCGATACCATGGATGATGTGGTTTCATCACGTCCCATCCCTTAAAATTTGTAAAAGGAAAACACCATCAAAATTGGAATTTACTAATTAATATCCTCAAACTAAACTATTTCAGTAAAATGTTTAAATAAAATAATTTTAGTTTAATAAAAAAAGCCAAAAGTATTTTCCTAAAGGATACAACTTAATTGAAGCGTTATAATTTTTGACAGAATTATATATTAGTCTAAATTTTAATTTATATTAAAGGCATAGAACCATTTTTATTTTAATACAGCATATGAAAGTAGAAATGTCTGTTATTTTTCAATATTATAAATTGTGGATTTGAAAGTGTATAATTTATATTGCAACTCTAATAAAATATAAATATCATAATAAAAAATAATTGAAAAGTATTTAAGTTTTTATTAAAAATATGAATATCTTTACCTTGCATCTTAGATTTTATTTCAAATTTTCCAAATTTATCATCTAGATCGAATTTACATTGTTTTGCTGATGGATTTATACGAGCAGATGGTGTTGGAGGACCATTAACTATATCTTCATTTTCTGTAACTTGTGATGATGGTGTATCACGCCCTAATTGATCAAATAAATATAACTTAACATTTTTTTTAAAACAAAAATAAACCAAATTAACCTGATATATTTGGTGTTCCTCGTCCTGATACATTTGCAGAAATCATGTCTGATAAATTATCATTTTGATCCTGGTCAAGTTCCACAGATGACGGAACACTATGGTTTGATGCAGCCTCTGAGACAACTTCTAAATAATCACTAGTATTTCCAGTGTCCACTTAAAAAGAAATGTGAAAAATAAAATAAATTTTTTAAACAATGAAAACTGTCAATTTATTGTTATTTATTAATTCTTACCAATAGATCCTTCATGAGATACAGAATGCAGAGGTTTTTCTTTTTTCTTTACAATTTCATATAGTTTATTGTTTTGCTCACCATCTTCTAAGAGGTTAGATTTTTCAATTTCTAAAACCTTATGCTCAGGTAATAAACCGATTCCAGAGTTAAATGTATTCTCAAATGGAACAATTAGGACTTTTTGATCAAAATCTTTTTTAAATTTGTCATCATCATCATTAAAACCTTCAGAGTTAGAAAAATTTAAAATATTTGTATTTGGTAATACTTTTCCAAGAGATGAAGCAGCTAAAATATTAAATAATAATATTTATTTACTCACTAATAACACTACAATGATTTATAGAATTTAAAAAATATCAAATATTATAAGCTTAGTCACTAAAGTCATGTGCTGTGCATGTTTTGTTATAATACTTATAAAACATAATACAAGTAATAGTATTACCAAAGAAATAAAATAAGAGTGAATATTACTATTTACTACATAGTTTAAAGAGAAAAATTTAAAGTGATTGTTTATGATAGAAAATTATTAGGTACTAAAAGAAATTAGTATAATTAGTATAACCATTTAAGATATTTTACAAAGGTAATATTTTGCTTGAAAAAAAATTGATGGTAAAATTTAATTTATTAGCATGTATATTATAAGTAATTACATTAATTTTGCTACAATAAACTCTTGATAATCCACACAATTGGATGAATTGTCAACCGTGGATTACTGAATTTTGTTCAAATTAACACAACAATGCTTTAACATGTTTTTATTAAATTATTACATTATTATTATTATTATTATTATTTATAATAATAAATTTGATTTGTAAAACTGTATTAATTTCTTGTATATAATAGGTAGTATTCTTATGGGGCATGCACATAATTTAAATTTCTTAACTAGATCTGTAAAGAAATATTTTTACTGATCTTGAGTTTACTGTATATTAAATTATTAAATATATATAATTTTATACATTATTATTATTATTGTTATTTAGAAATAATATGTTTTATTGAGAATTGGCATACTTCTGCAAACATTTATAGTGCCGTATATAATATAATATGTATATTCTATCTGGTATACTAAATATAAAATAAATTTCTTACCAGTCTTACTAAGAATCCCTAGCTTTTTTTGTTCTATAGGTAATTGAAATTTATCATTTGAGTTATTATCAGGCCACATTATTGGCATATTCATCAATAAATCAGCCAATTCTTTTTTATCCAACTCGCTCAATGTTCCGTCATTGGAAACCACATTTAGGAAATTTACCTAAAAATGTAAATTTTAAATGCTTATAGCAATTGTTTATTTTAAGTACTTACAAAAGTTTGTAGTTCCTCTTCAGTAAATAATGCAACGGATCGAATTAAGTTTTCCAACTTAACATTAGAATTAACAGTTAAATTATCATCATTTAAAGAATTCCGTGATGATGTTTTTAATAGAGCTTCCATTAAGCTAGAAATGCAATCTTTATTAAAGTGCTGATACAAATCTTGAACTTTATTATCAATTGGTTCATATTTGTACATAGCCAACATTTGAATAATATTGGCCACTTGAATAAGATTATAACGTGCAATTTGAGTAATATCAGCATCAGTAATTCCATGTGGTTCGGGATTTATGATTGCTGGACAAATAAAATATGTAAAAACTAGATTCACACAAATGCCATAGATCTAAAATAAAATATAAATACATTAGCAATTATACATCCAAGTTAATATAATAAATTATAAAATTCAAATATAATACTTGTTTTTCAGTCAAAGTACTTCCAGCAGTTAATAATGTATGAATTTGTCTCACAAGCCAACATACTGAACTCGGAAAGCAGTAAAGATTTTCATTGAGGCTGTTAATAAATTTAGAAGCAATTGCTACCAACTGCTCTACAATAGATTTTCTATAGTTGTGTAGTTTTAAATTATATTCTGAACTTTCACGGTTGCATATTCTAAGATGAGAAAATCTGAAATTTTAAGTTAATTCATGTATGAGAAATAGATATTAAAAACATTGTTTAGATATTTGATTTGATTTTATAAAACAAATGACAACAAATTATTATAATAAATATTATTAAAATATAATTGGATAAACCTACCCATTACTATAAGTTTATAAATTATTTTCTGATTAAACAGATAAAGAATATTATGATAAAAACTGGGATAATAACCTATTTTAAATGAATTATTATAGATAGTTAGTACATTTTTTACTTGATAAAATAGAATTATTTTATTATATTGTAATTTTTTTAATCTGAAACTCAAAAAAAATGTTTAATAAGACTTAAGTTTAATGATTTAATAAAATTGTAGAGTACTAAGCAAGTGAAACAAAACCTTAAAACAAATTTCAAGATAAATGAACAAATAATGCAATATTTTAAGTTTGATATAATACATCTCAATTAATTATAAGTTTAAAAACATTTGTTTTATGTATCTATATTCTATATACTATATTTAGTTATATGTTTTTGTAGTGTTAGGCTGTCAAGTTGTCTACTAAATTTGAATAGAGTACACAAGAAAATTTAAATCCAATAATTAAATGTCAATATATTTTATTTGTAAAAATAATAAATAATAATGAAGTTGATGATTTATTTACCTCAGTTGAGCTTTATCTGGATCAATATCAAGGTACTTTTCTTCGTCTTTTAACAATTCCATAATGGGATCATGGAAGGCAGCAGTCAAAAATAATTTTGCAGAAAATAAACTCCCGTGGAATGCTGAATACAATCTTGAAAAAGCACATGATCCATGACTTAATACCCTAAAATATTTAAGCATTCATTATTATTTCTTTATTTGAAATTTTCATCATATTATAGGTATTATATTACACAATACACACATTATACAATTGTATAGACTATATATATTATACATATTCTATTCAATCAAAAGAGCAAACCTGCGAGGGTTATCTGCAGGTATTAATTGTAGCACAGCTAAATGTCTAAGTAATTTTAATATTAAAACATTATCTTCAGCCATCAAACAAGAACCAAACACTCCAGATAAAGTGCAATTAACAACCTCTGGCATTTTGTTAGTAAATAATCGATCTCCAGCAGCTAAACAGCTTGCTAGCAGTTTTGGATTTGTACGCAATTTTTGCACAAGAACACCAAACCCTTGTGCATTCTATAAACAAAATGTATCAATTAATTTGTTATTTATTGTATGAATTTGTATTTTTGTATGACTTACATCATAGCCAATTGATTCATGGACTTCAACAAAATGTGCATCATCCAAGTGTTGAGCAATTTCGCAACAATCAGCAGGAGTACAATCAGGATTAGACAAAACTAATTTGTTGAGATTAATTCGTTGTTGAGTTGTTATCCATGCTTCTTGAGCCAATCTATTTGATACACTGGTCACCTATTAATAAAAATATTTTTTTTTTAATCAAAATTGGTTGTTAAAAATAGGTCAGTTACACAATTAAACAAAATATAAACCTCATAAGTCTTTAAATAATAAAAATTATGACTGAAAATTAATGGATATTTGAAAAACATATACCTGTTCATTCAATGTTTGCAAATTGTTCAATTCATATTGAGTGAAGAGTCGTTCTTGTCGCATATGCGTGGCTAATTCCATGAGATCTTGCAATAACGTTTGATCCTCCATAATTGCTTTTGTTTTCTATTTATAAAATGGAATCACATACCTAATTAATAAATTTCATTGGTCAACAAATCGTGTAATTTATCAAAGGAGATTAGGTATTTCAATTGCCGTTAGCCTTAGATTTAAAATCTTCATTCGACGAGAGATAGGTAATCCTAATTTCCGTAGATAGTCAGTACTACGGTACTTAACAATTATTAAAGATAATGGGTATATTGAAACATTTTATTAATAATAATAAATTACACAATGTCAAACTTTGAACATATGTGTTTGTTTAGTGTCATTAATTTTTGTTTTATCATTAGAACAATAATTATTATTACTTCTGTGATCACGAACTGCAGGCAATTAAAACATTGTTGTTTCACAACAACAGGTATCCAGTAGTAATCATTTTGGTCAATCAAAAAACAATTAAGGAAATAGTAATAATAATAATAATAATAATAAATAAATAATTGTTCCCGACGTCGTTCACAAAACGATTCTTCTTGGATTTGTGGATTTTACTACATGACAAATTGGAATCGTTTTCAATTTAACACTACAATAGTACAATTTGCAAATGAAACCGAAACCATTAACCATGTAATTAAAAAATCAGGTAAATAAAATAAAATGTCAAAATATCGACGGTAGCGACGGCACGACTCTTGACGACTGATATTTTACGCTACTGAATACTGATAACGGAGTACGAATAATAAAAAAATCAAAAAATCAAGCACGTAAAATATGATGAGCGGCGAAGGTGGGACGAAAAACGCAATACCATGGACTATACTTGAAAGTTTGAAACACTTCTCTTTTAAGTTTCACAGACTATAACTGCAGCTGCAGCTGCTACCACTTACTGCTATTGCAAGTCGCAAGATGCAGATAACGTGCAATACCATTATTGTTGTTGTTCGAGTGACGAAATATTGTATAAAAAATATAATGAATGGACTGCGCGTAGCGTAATCTATACGGTCGTAACGGTTTGCGATCGCGTGACACCATCTAGCGGCATTTTCCCGACAAACGTATTCTAAAAAAAAGTGTTCCATTCATAGAATTACTATAATAATTATTATTAGTAATTGGCAATTTTTTTTTTATTATTATTTAAATAACGACATTTATTATTAATTCTTTATTCCAAATCAGAATATATTTTTTGAGTACTTGTACTTGTATTATTATAATACAAAAGTGGAATGGTACAGGAGTAGTGGAGTACCGGGTAACCCCTGCAAAATATGAGCACAGAATAAAACAAAATGAGTAGGACAGTAGTCAGAAGGTATATTACACCCACCAGTATATGAATTTATAAGTTATAAGTTATAACTAATGTCTAAGATGTCAATGTAAATGCCCGGTGGCGCCGAACTACTTTTTAGTAAGTGGTGCAAATACACATTTTAACCACTCATACCTACCTAGACATCCTCAAAAATACTATTTTCATTTGGCTATTAATGATCATTTGTATTATTATGTTCATGTTAAGTAAGTACCGACTTCTAAGTGTGAGTTTTTCAAAATTATATAGACCCAGTACCACCTACCCCTTAAGTATGTGTTTGGCGCCACTGTAAATGCCTATATTATATAGTATATTTGTAAAGGGTAGTTTACATTGTTACAAAATTATTTTAATGGAAATAGCGTATACAATTCTCAATTATTCTTTTTTTAGTATTATTTCTAAAAATGTTAATAACAATTTTTTTTACTCAGTCAAAAAGCTTGAAAATTTAATAAAAAGTTCTTCATACATTCTTTGTTGTAGGTATGATTCCATATTGAACCCAAAAAATCTAAAAAGTACAACAACGCTTATATGATTTATACATGAACTTTTTACAAAATTATGTATTGTATTATTGTACGTAAAAAAGAAAAATATTAAATAAGTATAATTACGATTTCTTTAAATCATTCTAGTTCAGTTAGAAGCAAATATAGTTCTCTTTTGCATCTTTTAGGTTTCGATTTCAGTTCCATACAAAAATTTAAAAATACGAGTAAAATAATTAAAACCTATTTTTTTGAAAAAACCTTATATAATTATTTTATATATATTAAGTTTTCAGGATGATAAGAAATCTTTATTTAATGTGCAAATATAACTCAATTACGTTAAATTTAAAGTTCAGATGCTGATAAAAAAATATTTATAGAATTGAGATAAAAAATGTTTTTTTTTAAAATCCATTAATGGCGAGTTATTTAATTTATATATTTATCATAAATGACAAATAAAAAATAATGATAATAATAATATGCCATACAGGTGATTTTTGGAGAAAAAATGTTAACGCAGTCTGAGTAGAATTTGTTGAATTTTAGTTTTAGAAAAAATACCTATTATAAAATTGAAATATGAGAATATTTTGCTTTGCAAGATGGTTTAATTTATTAAAATAGTATAGCTTTTAAAAGTTGCAGGTCATAATGTTGAAATGGTCATTATTTCTAAATAATATATTACAATATTTTCAAACCACCACTGCATCACAACCTTTACTAACTGCATCTAATATTCTATTACCGAAAGTGGTTTTCACAGATGAACAAACTAAAATATGATATGAGAGTTTAATTTTTTTATTAATAAAATTAAAATAACAATTAATATATACGATTCTTTACTATAATGTTAGAATATTAATAAAACATTTGTGAAAAAATGTTAACATTTAATCAGTTATCATATTCTTAAATTTCATGAAACATTGTTGTATATTTGCTTACAGTTGTTGAGATCTTTTTCTGAAAATAAGCAAAATAAATACAATATAAGTATTGATACCAAAGTAATATGATTTATAATACATGAATAAGTCATAATAGTTTATATTGAATAAGAATATAAGACTGTAAGTTAAAATTATTGTTATCATTTTGATTAATATTGATTAGCATTAAATAATATAAAATAATACAAAATCAATGTTGTTAGTAACATATACAATAAAAATGTTAGTTATTCAATTTTTAAAAAATTATGAAACATTGAGAAAATTGCATGTGCATCAATTACAAAAAAAATACAGTTAATGCTGTTGGTTGTTTTTTTTAAAAGTATTTTATAAATTTATAAAAATGAAATAGACCTAAGTAAATGTTGATTATCATTGTTTCTTATTAAATGAATTATACAATTTTTATTTGCTAATCATAATTACCTTCTTTGTGACAAGAGTTTTTCTTTGTTTTAATTAATATCCGATGACCAGGACAATCAGCAATTTCTAAATAGCATTTACTTCGGCAACACTTTTTACAAAGTTTATACTCACATTTTAAGCCCTTGAGAGTAAATATATAATTAATAATAATAAATAAATAAACATTTAAATTAAAGTTAGTTATAATTTTAAAGTTCACTTAGATAACTTTAGATTACATTAAATAACTGTACCTTTGGATTTCGACATTCAGAACACAATTCTTCAAGTATTCTTTGACACCTGATTTCTTTGTTTTTTAATTTACTCAACTGTTTTAATTTTTTTTTTGACAGTTTCAATGGGTCAAGTAAGTCTTCGTCATCAATACTTCTTTTTAAATTCTATTTGAATTAAATAATTTTTTAAGGAAATTAATATATAATATCTTGTTAAACAATAATATTCCTTACCTCTTTTTCGTCAGTTTTTGATTTATTTACTTCTTCATTAGTTTCAAGTTCCATTAAATTACTCTTTGGTACTACACGAATCATGGGTTGACACAACCAGGGAGGTAAAATTAAGTTGTAATCTAAAATTATATTATACAATTGTTAGATATAATTTATTTATAATATTTAAGTGTCATAATAATTAGTCTACCATTTTGATTGTTGTTCCACGGTAATTGTCCAGTATGATATGGTAAATATTTTACTTTTAATTGCATAATAGCGTTTCTAAAATCATTACGATTTTGACCTTTTGCTAATATATCTCTAATTGATTCATTTTCAGGAAGACTGAATCTGAAATTATAAAAAATAAATTAACTATAATTACATTATAATTAAAAAAAAAATTTATTCACATACATATGGTAGCAGATTTTAAATAAGTGACCTCTTGTATTTGAAAGTGGACAAGGATATTGTTCGCTAAGATCTAAGTACTCAAGTGCTGGTTCCCAAACAGGAGGTGATTGATTATCAAAAATGTATGGATTGTGAAGATGTCCTTCAGCAGACATAACTCCTTCACACAAAGTTTCCTTTAAACATCTTTCAATATCTTGATATATAAGAATATTGCCATTAGCTAAGACAGGAATTGATACATTTTCCCTAAAAAATAAACATAATATATATACTAACATAATAAAAAATAATAATGATGTAAACTTATCTAATTTATTTTAATGATAATATACTTTTAAATTGTTTAATAGATACAATGTAAATTATATTAATTATTATTTATTAGTACATTACTAGTAAAACTTAACTTCATTAAACATTAATAGAGTATGATATTATTTTTAATTTATTATTATAATTATTTAACAAAGTTGATTATCTTTATAAATTAAATTTAGAATTTAAGGGAATATATTATACATGTAACTAAAGACCCGTTTATATGCTATTGATATATTAAGAAATTAAGAATATAATGTTTTATGTCCTAAACATTTGTAAAAATATTCTTTTAATGAGAAATATGATGTTTAATAAAGTTTAATAAAATACTAAAAACAAATACAAATAAATGTTTGCATGAATTAAATACAATCATTTTATACAAGATCTTATAAAAGGTTTAAAATTATAGAAGAAAAGTATAGATGACAGTGACTGGAACCAATTTTAACACAAATTGTGTTTATCACAAAACAAATAATTTATAAAGCTTGATAAAATTATCTCTATAATTCAAATTTTATTTTATGTTTTAATTTAAATAATGTTAAAAAAAAAGTATGTCTATGAATAAAAATAAAAATACCAATACATTTCTAAAACATTGAATACCTATTGTACTAAATATATACTAAATATTCTTTGATTTCTTCTTATTCTTTTTCTTTTTTATGCTTTAAAAACTTTTTATACACTACTTTTAAATAGAAAAACACATCAAGAAATCTCATTTAGTTAAAATCATAGACTATAGTCTATGGTTAAAACTGTAAATCTGAATAAAAATATGTAAACACAAAAATCCAATCTAAATATACGACAATTTTTCTTACAATAGTCATAACTAGTTTCAAATAAAGTAAGTGTAAATTATAAAATGTTATCAAGAATATAAACAAAAAAAATTTAAATACATGCAAAATATAAATCTCTAAAAGGAGGAATAAGTTATAGTAGATAGTTACATTTTATTTTGGATTTTGTTTAACTTACTTTACAGCTTTTATTTGATTCCAATCAGCTATTCCTGTAAATCGTCCTTTTTGATCTCTAGTTCGACCATGAACTGATAACATTTGACAACCTGCTTCTTCTAACATTTTAGCATACGAAATAGTTTTTGTTACATCTTCAAAAATACGTATTTTACATGATACTGGTACTTTAAGATTGTCTCGTAATGTTTTTACTGAAATTTAAAAACATTATACTTCAATGTCGAACAACATATTTTGTATTTTTACTCTGTATAGATAGAGAAAACATTGCAGTCAGAGTGCCGTGTGAGGATATATACAATTAGCATCAAATTCTCTTGCTGCCCAGAGTATAATTGGGTTGGATATTGAGCATATCAATATCATATTATTATTATTTATTAATAAGTAAATACAATAAAACCCAATTACCAATTTCAAATATAAGTTTCCATTCATCTTGAAGAAAAGAACCATAAAATCCACGCTTAGCAATGGCTTGTGGGCAGCCCAAGTTTAGATCTATTACATCACAACTATCTTCAACTAATTTTCCAGCTTCTAGTATTATTTTTGGGTCATTACCACAAAACTATTAAACACAAAAAATAAAGAATATTGACAACAAATTAACTTAAAAGACATAATGTATTATGTTGTAGTATTAAAGCTAACAACACAAAATTGGAGATATATGACATGATGACAGCGTCTTTTAAATATTATTGAATGAATATAATATTATGTTTTTATAGTCGTACCTGAACAACTAAAGGCCGGTCTTCAGGACAAGTAGTAAAAAATTCTTTGCGATATTTACGATCTTGAACAAAATTCTGACTGTGCAACATTGGTGCGAAACATAATTGAACGCCATGTTTACGTGATAACATTCGCCAAGGTAGTTCACTCTGTTCAACCATAGGGGCTAGTATATGCTTTGGTTTTCCAAGCCTTTCCCATACATTTTCTTTTGACTCCATAATTCTAATTGATTATCCTTATAAATAAATATAACTGAAAAATAATTTTATTAAAAATTAAAAAATCGAATAAAATTTTACAATTTCAAAGGATACATAAAATAATAATTTATTGTTTGTCTTACATTTTCTATTTCACTATCCTAAGGTTATTAAATTTATTTATTTTTATTTGAAAATTCAATAATCTGTACATTCTTTGTTTTTATTTAATTCAAGAAGATGTAGGCATACAATATTCAATATATTGTACTACATGAAATAAAATGGACCAATTTCTATTAGTTCTTATCATTAGTGTGCATTGTGCATGTAAAAACAAGTTATAAAACACATTTTAAATTTTAATTGAATACTTAGAAACCTAGTATAGCACATGTATTCTGTACAGCGGATGTTTTTAGTATTTATATATGAAAATGAACATAGGTAAGGTGTATTTATTGGCATTTCAATAGATACTGTAATCTACAAAATCCCAAATAAATTAAAACCATAACTGATATGGACACCATTTTTATTATGCAAAAATAAATAAACACAATATTTGATAATACAATATTAAATTTATAAATTATATATTAATCCAAAATAAATTGATAGGTAAATATTATAAATTATTTCACTTTCAAAATGTTTAAACAGGAAATAATTATTAGGTATGGTTAAAAAAACAAATAAGTAGAAATTCTAAAACCACAAAAATATTATTTATTATACTTAAAATAATATGTTTATGTAAAATTTAAATCATAGTTAAACATACCAATTTATGATAAAAGTATAATAAAAAAGTAAGATTTCAAATGTTATAAAAATTCATGGGAAAAACGTACGTTAACATATTTTTATCAAATTAACAGAAAATAAACCAAATGTATTAATTTTAATTTTCTTATTAGTAGGTATTGATAAGTGACATTGGAAGAGAATCAATAGAAGTTTTTTAAGTTTAGATAATGAAATAAAATATGACTAAATATTGAATAATGTAAATAAATTTGTATGATTAGACTATAATTATCACAAATTCGTAATTACATAAAATACTGTTTAACCCTTTTTTCCTTACTATACAAGGCTACGACTTATTGTGCATATAGAAAAACATATTAGGTTAAGTATTGATATATTATTTCATTGTTATTAGTTAATACTACTAAGACTAAGACACCTTAGTATTAAGTAAATTAAAACAAAAAAAAAAAATTTCAGTAGATATAGTTTTAAATACTAAACAGTCATAAAAAGATATCTTACTCTATAAAACTCTCAACTCTCTTTAAAATTTAAATTAAAATACAATAAACTTACAGTGGACTTTTTATCTTTATTTTTTTTAACATTTATATAATATACTTATAAGACTGTTGTAGGCGATGTTATAAACAAATGCTTTTGAATATAATATTAAACACCAACTAATGATTTTCCAATATAATTTAAATACTGTACAATTTAAATCAAAGACCTTAAAAAAATATATTTAATTTTCCATAAAAATTTTACAAACATATTAATTGCTAATACAATTTAAAACTAAATCATGAAACTTCATTACTTCAAACATTTGGTTTTCACAAAAACTTTTGTTTTTAATTAATAATTTTCTAAATATAATAAAATTTTAAATGAATTTATAAAAATGGAAAAGTATTAAAATATTAATATAATAGTACAACGAGAAAGGACGACTTACAATTGGTATCTATATATCACAAGATAAGGAATGTTATAATATTGCGTGCTCGGTTAATCATTTTTTATTTGGTTATTACAAAAATTAAATATGATTATTGATTTAAATGGATTGCAGTTGATTTTTGAAAACGTTAATTACAAGTCACAGTGAAAACATATTGGTAGTCACTATTAGTCTCATATGGATTAGGGAGATTTATCAGTTTGAGTATAATGTATAATACTATAATACAATAAATACTAAATAGGTACCTACTTGAGTTATATATTATGTAAATATATAAAATAAAAAACAATAAAATCCAAATCTTTTTTAATGCAACTATTCGTAGTTTATTCCACCTCGAATTTTTGGGTATTTTATATATTTACATGTTTAAGTATCAATGACATAAATATTGTCTTCTTAAGCTAAAATGCCGTCAGAAAAAAAAAATTAAAATTGAGATTAAGTCAAATTAAAAATTTTAAAATTCAGCTCATTTAGTCTAAAGTATTAATCAACAAACGGGATATTATTATCATACTATAAATTATGATAAATATAATTAAATATAATTTTCAGTTATGAATTACAACATTCTTCCTTATAAAATAAGTCTATACCTACATCAATTTAAAAATTAAGATGTTATAAAAATGTATTTTATCATAATTATTTTTATTTCATCACGTATCTTGTGTGTACATTTAGATATGAAAGCACATAGTATTACCTACACTATAACTTACGAGAAATCAAAATATATTTTTTAACATTTTTAAGTGATTAACGGCATTTTATCTTACCAGAACATTAATAGTCAGTAATAACTAATAAGTATAATTTTCGTTACTCGTTCGCATCAAATCAAATAGGTACCTATATATATTATATATATTGTGTGTATATTATATATATTATATATATACAGCTATAAGGAAGAGCTTGCATCACACATGACATTAGAACAGAAAAATTGGTAAACAGAAATCGCAATAATAGTCACTTATTTGTTCAGGCACGTATACAAGGAGGGTAGGGGGTTCACCCCCCCCCCCGGAAATTAATAGTTGTGTAGTTTATTTATATCATCATTCATCGATTAATATTGATAACTGTAAATTTTTTTATGACCCCCCCACCCCGAAATTTTTTTTGCGTACGTGCCTGTATTTGTTAGTCAATCGATAGCGGTCTATAACGACTTAAACACGGTTGTATACGGTCGTAAAACTATATAAAATATTATTGTTTACAATTTTGATTACCAAACGCCGTCGTTCGTAAAACATTTTGTCGGTCAACGAGTAGGAGCCAACGATAAAAAAAAATGAAATGCGAATTATGCGCGCACACATCACGTGGATCTAAGGGGCAAGGGGGATAGAAGGATGGATATGGAAAAACCCACACACGCACACATAAATCACGCGCTTTTAGAAGTGTTGTGCGGGGAGGAAGACGATGGCGGCGGCGGCGGCGGTGGAGGCGGCGACGAGGACGACGAGAGCCAACTGCACGGCCTGGTCTGAGGGTAACGGTTTTTCAGCTGCGGCGTGGACGGGTTGGACAGTCCCGACTCGTGAATCGGCGACAGGTTGGACGACGACTTAGAGTGTTTTATCTGCCCGTTTCCGGCGCCGATCTTGCGCCGCTTGGTTTTCGACGGCTGTTGTTCGACGAACGCCAACACCTGGCCCAGCTCTTTGAGCGTGATCTTTTGCAACTGACGGTGGCCGGCGGCCGCGTGTGGCAGGGCCGGCAGCGTGCCCGAGTTGAACGACTTCCACTCGTCGACCACCAACGACAGCTGACCGCCGTCGGCGGGTATGACGCGGTTCCGGCGGACCGCGAACGGCGACGGTGGTACCTTGACGTGGTGCGCGGCAGCCGCGGCGGCGGCGGCGACGGCGGCCCGACCGAACACTGGTTCGGGTTTCTGGAAGCAGCAACAGAACCCTTTGCGGCGTTTGCCCAACACGAAAAACCGCGCGCCGTCGCCCCGGATCCTGTTCTTCTCCAGACAGTACCGGCACTTTGGCTGTGCACCGTTCTGCAGCTGGTCGCGGTCTTCCGGTCTCGTCCGGTCCGAGTCCTGCTTCGGGTGCAACAGCTGTCTACCGGCGCCACTATTGCTGCTGTTGCTGCTGCGACCGTACGACTCGACAGTCTCGACGGTCATGTCGTCGTGGGCGCCGCCGCCGTCCGAGTCGGTCCGGCTCGCGCCGTTCAGGTTCGAGTGGATGCCGCACGAAGGCCGCTTGCTGCGCCGGCCCGCGGTCACCGCGCCGTAACAGCACGCCGAGTTGTACATCGCACGGGTCACGGCGGACTTCCGGCCCGCGGCGTTCTTGCACGAAGACGTCGCGACATCGTTATCGGACGGCGACGACGACGACGACGGCGACAGCGCGGCCGCGCCACCGTTCCTGGAATCGAACTCTGGATACCGCCTGTAGTTCCGGATGTACTCGTACGTGGTGATGCCCAGCGCGGATATGTACACGTGGAACACGCACAGGTGAAGCAGCAGTACCATGGCGACCAGGGCCAAGACGCACTGGACCGACGCGACAGCGACGAACACGTTCCGGTCCACCGACAGTCGGCTGACGCTGAACAGCTGGTTCACCTGGATGGTCTGATTGCTGCCGAACACCGGCCGCAGGTAGTGGTCCACGTGCACCGGATCCGAGTTGTAGATGACCAGCTCGGCGGACGACACCAGCACGATCACCAGGCACGCGAGCACGGCCGACACGACGCTCACGATGAACGCCACGTAGTTCCTGGCCCCGATACAGTGATTCAGCCACTTGCAGTGGTGGTCGAATTTCTCCACGCACTTATTGCACGATCCGCAGTGCTTGGTCCGGTGGCCGGACGTGTATATGTTGCACAGGTGACACTTTCCGTTCTCGATGACGTGCGCGTGTTTGGTCTTGTCCAGCTCGGGGACGGGCTTCCGGGACGACACCCCGCCGCGCAGCTGCGGGTCCGCGGGATCGATGAGCAGCGCGGCCACGTGCGACACGACGTGCAAGAAGAACAGGCTGCCCAGCACGAACAGCGCGACCGGATAGACGTCGGGCCCGAGGCCGGGCAACAGCACTCCGAACGAACAGGCGCCGAACGTGGCCAGCACCAGCCAACCGGCCACTTGCTGCGGGTGCCATGGCATCTGCAGCCCGTGGACGCGCCGCTGTTTTCTCCTGGTCTCGCTGTGGCACGGTGTCATGGTCCGCTGCGCATCGCACTGTCCCGAACTACAGCGGATACACCAGTAACGGTTATAGCTAGCACCCGGTTACTGGTCGTATATACCCACGAACGACGACTGCGCTGGTAAAACGATTGCGGTGTATTATATGAGAGTGCGGTTATACGGTCTAGCGTCAGCAATCGAGTCGGGACGCAATGACGCGGTGACGAGAACGGCGGCGAAGGCGACGACAAAAGACTCGGGACGGATGAAGCATGGCAGACGTCGACGGCGCTCGGACCGCGGGACGATTGGTACTGGCGAGGGATGCGCGACGACGTTCCGCGAGGGGCGCGAAACGGCGGTGGAATGTGCGCGTCGACACGCGCGCCGGGGGGGGGCTACCCGCCCACACACCCTCGTCCGAAAGTTCCCCTTTGAGCGTGGCCGCGTCACGCCATATCGATTAGTGTACGCAGCCACCCTCTCGCGCGTCCACACCGCGTTAACCGCCACCGCTACTGCAGTCGAACGCGTGCGACGAGAACCGACGGCTAGCGTCGGCTGGTTGTGACGCGCTCGCAGACTTAATAATATCACAACAACCTACTCCGAAAACCCATTTCTGCCTGCGACAGGAATCAATCAATCAACGACGATCGGCAGACGGTGTAAACGTGTATATTATATTGCACAACATTATACTCGCTGAGACGTCGACGAGGAATTATAAAGAGAAGAGAAAAAATTTTTTTAACGATTTGTGTACGTATATAGTGTATATATAATAATGCAGCGGCGCGCAGCCGGTGTACTACTTTTGGCGGACGGTATTAATAAATTATGCACAGAGTCGAACAAAACTTGTATGAAGTGTGCAGGAAACGAGTGTCGACTTCCCGACACTCGACAGACGGAATAAAAAAAAAAGACCTACCTACAATATTTTTTTTTGCTTTCGCAAATCAAGTCATCGATAAAACCATTAACCCATATAAATCTCATATGTACAATAGAACCCGATGGGTAAGGTCAGTTTTAATAAGGTATTCAGTTTATAAAAAAAGTTACGGAACATCGGACACTGTGCTTGACTACAAACATATTAGGTATATTATACGCATATTACCTATGCATTTATACTTTATAATAAATATTATTTTGATCAAAAAAAAAAAAAAAAAAATTATACTATTTAATGCTAACTGACAAATAAAAATTAAGTTGGTAGGTAAATTAAAATATTCTGTTCGTTTTTAATTTAATTATTTATTATATTAATTTATATTATATTAAACAAACTCCGAGAAAATAGATATTTATACACGAAATATTTATAGTTCACTCATGATTTAAACACTTTTCTATAGGTGAGTATTTACGAAGTAACCTACGTTATTCATAAGTATTATCCGAATTCTTAATTTTACAATACATCAGTCTTAATCTGATCACTTTCATACATCAACCCATTTATCATCTACATTCTATGCACTATAAAAATACATACAATTTAATATAGCCTTATATTATAATACTTTTGTAAATGGTACGTACTTATAATTGGAATAATTGGATAGTATTAACTATTAACTATCAATCTTAGGAGCAGCATTATCAATTAATGATTTTAATATAGGTAAATATATTATTTTGTATTGTGTTTTTTAGATAGAATAATAAATGTATTTATAGTTTGTAATTGAATTACTTATTCATCATATTATTACAAAATACAAAAACAGCAAAGTAAAAATAAAGTTTCATAATTTTATTCAACTAATTATATTGAAGTAGGTATAGTTACATTTAGCCAAAACAAACCAAACTGTCATTAGTTTATAGAACACAACTCGCAAATATTCAAGATAATAAAAAATATTAAAATTGTTTTTTTTGTGTTTATAAAACTTTCATAGTTACATATTAGATAAATTATACTATGATTCGTGACTTATGGATAAATATTAAATATACTTAACATAAGGTTTCATATTTTGATATACATACCTCTTATAGCAAACAATCATGAAACTTTCGAAAATAATTATTTGAAATAATAAAAACAACAGTTAAGTAATAAGTAAATGTCTTAAAATGTATACTTTTCACGAATTAAACATTAACAACTTGAAAGTAAGATGTAAGAACACGGTTACGTGAAGTTTCGTGTTCGTATAATCATATCTGATAAGTGATTACAGTGATAAACTGATAACAGAAACTTGTTTTAAGCCAGGGGTTCGAAAAATTCTAACTATTTAAAAGTTGAAATAATTTAAGTTATAAATTACAATGTAATAATATATTATATTTTAAATTAATTTTTAATTAATAAACCATAAACCATACTTGATATAACAATTAGTTAAATCAATATTTAATTTTTTTATTATCTCATTCATATTTTTCTTATCAATTGTTATATGTCTATGATACTATTACACAGAATTACATTGATAAAAATTGTATAATATTCATAAATCATATTATTATAGATTCTATATGTGTCTATTTTCTATTTATTTTGGTTAACTTCCTATCTAAGGCATATTGTACTTTATAATGTT